>VZTV01029641.1:13348-24545 GCA_013400875.1 Anhinga rufa
CTGAGGGGAGCGAGCGGCGCGGCGGCGGGCCCCCGCGGTACCGCGCGGCCCGCAGGGTTTGTAGAGGCAGAGGCCGTGCCCGGCACAGCTCGAATCATCAGCTTCCATCAGTGCGGCTTAAAAGAAGGCTCCCAGGCACGCGTGGAGCTCGTTGCTAAACTGAGGTTGATGCGTTTGGGGGACTGCTGTTCAGCAGTCAAGGCTGTTTTGTTCCTGACTGCCTTCTCTGCAATTGCACTGCCTTTGTCTTAATCGTATTAATTTTGTTTTAACCTCTGCTGCTTTTAAATGTGGCTTGCTCTTACTCTGTTTAAAAAAAAAATATCAGTTTTCCCAAAACTGGCCTTTTCACAAAGAAGTTTAAACAAAGCATGTCTAAAGCCTCTTCTGTGTTTAGTCTTATGTAAATGGACATGATTTTATTACTCTCTGAAGAAAATTCAATGTTTATTTTTATCGTTCTTCCTCAGAAATACCCACCCTATATTTCATCAAGCATCCCTTTCCTTGGCCATGCAATCGCATTTGGAAAAAGTCCCATTGAATTTTTGGAAAACGCTTATGACAAGGTATGTTTTCTCACATGACTGGCTGAGCATATGGTAAAATATTTTTGTGTATCTATTAAGTTCTCTATCTGGAGCCTGTTTGAAAGCAGTTCATTCTCATTTACCACCTCAAATATGCAATGAAGCGTGCAGAGTAGGCCCTGCTTTCTTCAGATCTCTTCATGTACATTGTTGTTAGAGAAATAGTGTTTTCTGAGATACCTCTTGTGATTCAGATTTTAAAAAATATGCCTGTGTATTTGGATAATGCTTGTAGTTGAATCACAAGTTAATTAAAAAGCCATTTTCATTGCGTTATTTCTTGCCTCGATTGGGAACTTTTAATGTCACTCTTTGCTAATCTGTGACCAGGCTGGAATGTAGCTGACCGCCTCTGTAGGAGATTGGATGAATTGTAAGGCCCTCTCCAATGTTAAAAGGGCTGGTGTATAAAACCTCAGTAGGCTCAGTACTATAACAGTCCAAAAGAAATGGACTAAGGCAGTAGAGCCTTAATTCCAATGAAATAAGATTTATTGATCTCTTTCACATTGTGTAAAATATAAGCTTAAATCTTAGCTTGGTTAGCTTAGAGAAAACCAAATTTAGTATGTGAAGATCTGCTGGAGATGACCTTTAAAACCTTATTTGTTCTTAATTACCTATGCATAACTCCACATGCAGAGTTTTTTGAGACAGGGTTTTAGACTACTGGAGGCTCTATGTGCTGTAATCTCCCTGCTAGTTTTTGTGGTGTAATTGACATTTTATTGACATTTTTTAAACTAAATGGTTTTAAAATGTGCAAGATCATTTGTGTTGTTCTTATTTAAAATAAACTGGTATATTTTTTTTTTCTCTCTTAGTATGGACCTGTATTCAGTTTCACTATGGTTGGCAAGACATTCACATACTTACTGGGTAGTGATGCTGCTGCTCTACTCTTCAATAGTAAAAATGAAGATTTGAATGCAGAGGATGTATACTCGCGGTTAACTACACCAGTTTTTGGCAAGGGAGTTGCTTATGATGTCCCTAATGTGGTATGTATTTTAAATATGAGTAGAAAAGTAGCATAATTTAAGTTCTGAGTAGGGAGCCCTGAGCTCTTGGCTCTGTATGATGGGGTTGTATGTCCATACGCAATTCTGGCAGCGAGGCATAATGCAGTTGGTGAATTGTCTCAGTTGGATAATCCAGACTGAACATGTTTTGGTTGCTTTATTTACAACCTGGCCATTTGTCAATCTGGATGCTATTTTTTTGTTCTAGAAACCATCTAATCCTGCCATAGAGGTAAAATTAATAAGTGAGACTCTTTTTCCTTCTCTGACAGCATGCCACTGACTGCAGTTTATTTTTCCCTTAGAAGCAACTTTAGGTCTTCCTTCTCAGAGAGCTTTAAGAGTGATAATTTTTCATTTATGCCATGCCAAATCTAGATACAGGAGTATTAATTTGACAGTTTGCACGACAAGGTTTGTCTTGCTTGGACAAAAATCAGTCTGTGTTTGCAGAATGCAGCTTGCATGGTCTGGAAGCACAGTGGCTGTGCCATGTGGCATTGTTTCCGAGCTAAGTGTTGTCTGCTTTCTTGTTTGTGCATGTTGTCCGTCATGGCAGACTCTTAAATAGCAGAACCCAACTTTTCCATAGACAGACTTGCTCCACTGGGACTCTGTATTCAGTGTACGTTGACATCGACAGCCTGTTGTACAGGAGCAGTCCGGTGGCAGAAACAGCATTGTGACAGATGTTATTTTTGGATTTTCAGTTTTGGCTTAGATTTGTTTGTATAGATGCCAGTCATTTGACTGGTGGTAGTTTCTGCAGCCAACAAGACTTTTCCTCTTAGCATGCCTCTTCATTCTCCCCTGCTGAAGGTGCTTGCAGCGATTGTTGTCCTCTTAATTATGTGACTTAGGGCTAGTGACTACTAGTCTCTTTTCCTCCACATTGGTGTTTTGTAGCGATCCACAAAGTATGTATGTTGTTCTTACCCCATTCGTTGGGAAATCTCTTATACAACTGACTACTAACAACTTGCCACTTTGTAAACAAGTAAAGGAGAACTTAGTTGCCTTCTGCTGCTTCAAGAAGTGTTAATTGTGGATAGACAGTGTCACAAGGTTTGGGGGGGAGGATTGGTTGGTTGGGTGGTGGGTTTCTTTGCACTTGATGGATTTGTGTAGCTCCTCCCATCCCTTTGTGAATGAAACCAGCAGGACTGCAGCCTGGGTAACGGGCAGGAGGAGATAATTTCTCGTGTCCTTGGAGACCTCTTCTGCAAGTGGGGCCATCTAACAGGCTTGTTTCTAACAGTTCTGACAGCTGGAGGTCTTCCTCAAAATGTCAGGGTGGGGTTGGGGATCCCTTCTGGAGCTGCTGGAGTGTACATGGCACCTGATTCTCTGCAGTATATCTTTCTTGTTCTTCTCTGGTATATACTAGTTCCACAGAAGTGTCTGTGAATCTGACATGGGCTGCTAAGTTGGCCAGATTTTCATTGTGTTGTGCTTGTTCTTTGGATTCTGACTGTCGTGGGATGTCTGCTGGAACCGGAAAGGTGCTGCTTTGTCTCTTAGTTCTGCGGAAGTTCATCCACTTGTTATTACAGCTGTTTTGACTATTGCTTTCACACTCTACAGTTCATGGATGGATTTGAATGTCTGTCTTCATTCAAGACCTAGTTCTTCAGTGGGATCTCGTCTCATTCTTCAGTTTTATAGAACTTTCTGTAAGCTCCTTGGAAATGGGCATTTCTTATGACTATGTTCTTCCGGCATATAGGGATGACAAAGGCCTACCTCATTGGTCCATCGTATACTGCTTTTTTTCTGAAATAAGGTCTTTTTCTAGAGTTACTCTAGGCTTTTCCCTAGGGTTTGTTTGAGTTCTGCTTTAGTCAAGAGATGAATCTTTTCATATTACTCAGTGAGCCTTGGGTGTCTGTGGGCAAGTCGACTTCATTCATACCTCTGTTACTAGAAGGACTTCTTCCTTTTTATCTCTGCAAATTCAGGTTCCTCAGAAAACCACCTGGGCTACTTTTTTCTGCAGCTGGGAGATGCAGGGACTTTGCTATTGACATGTGCTGGTTATCTCTAGCTGTGTATTTCCCCATATGAATCTAGTGAGGTAGCATGTCCAGTTGTGGCCAGAATGCATTCTGCTAGAGGTGAGCTAGTTTTTTGCATAGCGCTACCACCACGATTTCATTTTGGACATAGAACCATAGAATAGTTTGGGTTGGAAGGGAACTTTAGAGGTCATCTAGTCCAACCCCCCTGCAGTGAGCAGGGACATCTTCAACTAGAGCAGGTTGCTCAGAGCCCCGTCCAGCCTGACCTTGGATGTTTCTAGGGATGGGGCATCTACCATCTCTCTGGGCAACCTGTGCCAGTGTCTCACCACCCTCATAGCAAAAAAAATGCACCTTTCTTTTACAAGGCTCTCTGATCTCACTGCCCAGGAAGCCAGACACAGAAGCAGGAAGCAAACTGCTTCCTAGGAAGATGGTGAGCTTCATGAGCAACCCACTCTAGTTGAAGATGTCCCTGCTCACTGCAGGGGGGTTGGACTAGATGACCTCTAAAGGTCCCTTCCAACCTAAACCAGTCTATGATTCATTCTGTGATCTCTAGGCCAGAGGTAAGGTATTAATGCATGAGAGAAGACAGGTGCTCTAGGGGTGAGAAAGCAAGGTGGCTGCATAACAAGGGCCACAGACTGAATCCAGGCTTTGCAAGGACAGGTCTGATTACGTTTGTGATTATGTATCCAAAGTGTGTTCCATATGTCAATCTTGAATGCTTCTTGTATCTTCAGGGATAAAGTTTAACAAAGATACTAAAATTATTTTTGTTTTGGTACTGCAAAAGAGAGAGCTGCGGCTCCCTTGCGCTAGTATTTACTAACTTTTGCTCGTGTTACTAAACTTTTGCTTGAAAAACAAAGGTGAAAACCAGAATATTGCCTGTTATTTAAATCGGAGTTTCTGTTGTGCCCTGCAGTCTTAATCATAATCTCCTTTTATTTCTGTATGTTCTTCCAGTACAAATGCTAATAAGCTGTTAATTACATTAGTATGATGATCATTGTCCTGATTGCTTTTGCTGTCTTGGTTTCTCTAGGTATTTTTGGAACAGAAGAAGATGCTCAAAACTGGGCTAAATATTGCCCAATTTAAACAGCATGTATCTGTGATTGAAGAAGAGACAAAGGCATATTTCAAAGCATGGGGAGAGAGTGGAGAAAAAAGTAAGCAAGATCAGATGTATTTTTTTCTCTGATTTTCTGGGAAGGAATGAAGGCCAATGCAGTATGTTTTTGTAAATTTTTTACTGCAATATTAAAGAAATTAAAAATGACAAAGGTAAAACTGTACTGAACATTGGAAGAGATGTGCAAAATAGACTTTGTTTAATCAAATTTAAGGCTATTGGAGGGTAAAGCTGCTCAGAAAACCATTGAAGGGAGTGAAGGACTATCTTACTTTTGCTTTCACAGTCAGCTCATAGAGAGCGTACCTGCTGCCTGGCTGAATCGTGCTCGTTTTGCATGATACGAGTCAGCTCAGCGTAACCACTTCATAGTCCCTAGGAAAAGATACTGCTCTGACTTCCCAGAGCCTCTGCCAGAGGTCTTAGCTCAGGGATCTTCTACACTGAAAAACTGCATCCTTGAAGCTGATAGGTTAGGGATCTAAGTGGAATTCTTCTTCTATTCCCCACCTGTTTTTCCCAGCTAGCCTGCTAGACACAGCCCGTCACTGCTGTGGGAAGCCCACAGTGGCATAACAGTGTCAGAAATATTTATGTAAACATATATTTTAAAATATTAACATATTTATGTAAACATAATCCTATATATCATGTATAGTATGATTAATGATATGTAAATATATAATTTTATTTTTAAATGTATAAATATTATTATATAAAAAATTTCTGTGAGCAGCAAAACTAACTGGTTTCCCATGGATTTGGATTTCAAGGTTAAGTTTTTGTATGAGTCCTTTTCTGTTTTTTAAAGACTGAGCTTGTGCTGCATGGCTTGCTTTGGAAGGATTACTACCTCTCCTAGGAAAATTTCTAGAAAGAAATACCAGAGAAAAAAGTTGTTGAAATCAGCAATCTAATTAAAAAGTTGTTTGAAGAGAGACCTGACAGACACACAGACATTTAAAATTAGATGCTTCGTTCTCCTAATAAAACAACCTAAAACTCTATTTAAAATTATTGATCTGTGTCCAGTTACTTCTTTTTCTCTTCCACAAAATAAAAATAAAGAATAACTTGTAAAACATGACATCTCACCGGAAATGCACCTTCAGTAACATTTTTCAAACCTTTCCTCAGACCTGTTTGAAGCCCTTTCAGAACTCATCATTTTGACAGCAAGTCATTGCTTACATGGGAAAGAAATAAGAAGCTTACTGAACAAGAAGGTGGCTCAGCTGTACGCCGATTTGGATGGGGGTTTTACTCATGCTGCCTGGCTTCTGCCAGGTTGGCTACCTCTGCCGAGCTTCAGGTACCAGAAATAATAACAGATGAAGCAACTTAAGCATTTTATATAAACATCTTCTGTTGTTTGGATTCCCCCCCACCACCCCCCAATTTCTTTGTAAGCTACTCTAGACATCCCAATAAATCCTCGTAAGCGTTTTACGTGTTACTTTGTACAAAGTTGCTAACAGAAATGTTTTGAATCGCAGACGTCGAGATCGAGCACACAAAGTAATAAAGAATATTTTCTACAAGGTTATCCAGAAACGTCGAAAGTCTGAGGAAAAGGAAGATGACATGCTCCAAACTCTACTTGATGCTTCGTACAAGTAAGCAAAGGGTTTGAAGACTTGTTGTTTGTACATGTTTTACTTTAGCTTTGAGCTCCTCGCTTAAAACTAGCTACTGAAAAAAGAAATATTCTCTCATGTTCTGAATTGGTTTTGTTGCCAGCAATTTGTCCTAGCTGTATTCTTAAAACAGCTTAAAAACTTTACTTGTAAATGGTTATTTAGATTTCTGAGATTTTCCTCAGTGGCCACGAGGCTGCTTTCTTTCTCTTTGCTGGCTGCTCAGTAATGATTTTCTTAAGACTCCTTGAGAGTCTCTCTCCCTCTGTTCTCCCTTCTCCCTACTCCTAGATCTCTTGCTGCTCCATTTAGAGTAGGTAACAAAAGAGGAGGAGAAACTTATTAGAAGAACTTGCAAATACTGCCCTAACTGGAAACCTGATCAAATGAAGCTCTAACATAACGCCCTTCAACCTAGGGATGGCCGTCCGCTGACGGACGATGAAATTGCTGGAATGCTTATCGGGCTGCTCCTAGCGGGGCAGCACACGTCCTCCACCACCAGCGCCTGGCTCGGCTTCTTCATAGCCAGAGACAAATCCATACAGGACCAGTGCTATGCAGAACAAAAGGCAGTTTGTGGGGATGACTTGCCACCATTAACTTACGACCAGGTTTGTATGCTACATTATTCTGGCTGGGTATTTTTATACTTTTAGATGCTTATTAAAAAAACCCAGAACAAAAAACCCCAGTGAAATATAGTCATAAGCTTTGTGTTAGAATAATAATTCCGCACGGTCACTCTGTGATAACACTGTTTGCCAGTGTATCTCCTCTTCTCCAAGGGAATTTTCAGCTTGCTACTGTTTTGGTTTTTTTTTTTTTTAAAATCAGTGTTGACTAAGGAAATTACAGTTCCTAAAATTTCTATCTAGAAATTATAGTTCTGTAGAGGAGGAAGATCCTCATATTCCCACTGAGGAAAGGGATGCTGTGTGACCTTGTTCTTTTATTAGGCATCAGAAAACACTCATGAGACAGAGTAGTAAGAAACTAGTCGTAATTGATTGCACTGGTCAGAGATTTTTTTCCTTCTTGACTGAATCAAATGAAAAAAAAAAATTATCAGGGTAGCTAATGAAGTACATGTAAATGACTTGCTTACTCTTTGATTTTTCTTGTTTTTAAATGGTATAAAATACCATTTTGTTTGTGTTGAATAAACTTGGCTATATTTGATACATCATTTTCTCTATATTTTCAGCTCAAGGACTTCAGTTTGCTGGATCGCTGCCTAAAAGAAACTTTAAGGCTTAGACCACCTATAATGACCATGATGAGAATGGCCAGAACTCCCCAGGTGAGTGCTCATTTCGGAGCTGGCTTCACTTCAGTAGAACGGGGCTGGGAAAGGCCAGGTGGGAGGTGTCCCGGTTGGCAGACGGTAAAACATGAGCGAGCAGCGTTTGCTGGCAGGGATGAAAGCTGACGGCATTCTGGGTTATACCTGTGGGAGTGTAGCTGGTGTTGATTGAGGAAAGCAATTAAGACCTTGAACTTGAGAGTTGTTACCTTCCTCTGGAATTAATCAATTAAGATGCTGATGAAGTGAAGCAAGCAGAGGGCCACTGAGATGGTCTGGGGTTGTAGCACTTCTCCGATGAGGAGAGGCTGAGGGAATGGGCTGCTCTGAGCCTGGAGAAGGGAAGGCTCTGAGGGGACCTAGTAACAGCCACTTGCAGTCTTAGAATTAGCTTTCAGTCTCACTCGAGTTCTTAGTTTGGTGCTACCACTTAAGAGATTTGTTTGCTTGCCAGGTATTTTTAATAGTTACCTTGGAAAAATCTGGCTTGCACTTAATACAGGCTAAGTAAATCTGAAAGAAAACTTGCTGTTTGTACAAGTAAGATAAAAAGTAAAATAATTTTTTAAAAGAACGTCCTTCCCATGACAAATGCTTTCAACAAATTTTAAGTTCATTCACTTTTTAAAAACTCCTTCTGTAAAATTGCCAGTCTTGTTAAAGCAGCTAAAAGGTTCCTGCAACTATTGGAACTTTGTGCCCCGTACAGTTAATAAAGGATTAGGCTGCATTAATTCTAAATGAGCTTAGTGAAAATCTCTTTTGAAATTCAAGCCTCATGATACAGCACTTCAGGCAACATTTCAAAAAGAAAAATGGAGACATTTTGTGACACGTGGGGTTTTGTCTCTTGTCTTGTAGACTGTTGCTGGATACGATATTCCCCCCGGCCATCAGGTCTGTGTATCTCCCACTGTAAACCACAGACTCAGGGACTCCTGGAGAGATGCTCTAGACTTCAAGCCTGACCGGTATCTCCAAGATAACCCAGCAGCCGGAGAGAAATTTGCGTACGTTCCATTTGGCGCTGGTGAGTAAGAAAAGGCAGCGCCTTCCTGAGTGACTGCGCTGAAGTGGCTCATCCTGGTCGTCTCGTACAGCGCCTCCCCACGCTGTAGCATCTGAAGATATATTTTTTTTTTTCTTTCTATTGCTGCCTGAAACTTTCCTTACTGTGAAAACGCTGTTAAAAGAATGAAGCATTAGTAATAGCTCTCTACATCACTCAAACAAATCTTTAGTTTAGCATGTGTGATATTTGACTCAAGTCTTTTCAAGTCAAGGTAAAAACCTGGTAATACAAAGTCAGTTTAAGGCAGAGCAAAAATCTGCACAGGGTCACAACTGCCAAAACAGTCTGCAAATATATAAACACAATATATATAAATAAATTGTATATAAATACAATAAATATAAAAATACAACAGGGTTAGAGTTGATATATTTTCTCAGCGTTGCAAATGCTTTTTTGGTGATACATAAATTAACGCTTTCTGGTGAGGACAGAGCACCACAATCTTGTTCAAATTACTCCATCTGTTTTGTGCAGTGACAGCTTCTAAAAACAAGACTTTGATGGAGTTACATAATGGTGTATGCGCAGCATCAGAGCCTCACGCTTAGGAAGGAGAGAAGCAATTACTGTCCCCATAAAATTTTTAAAGTTAGCTTGTTGTCAAAGGTGATTTAATAACTAAGTATTCTAACTGCTTTTTATGGCTTTCCTTCTAGGCCGTCATCGCTGCATTGGAGAAAACTTTGCTTATGTTCAGATTAAGACTATTTGGTCTACTTTGCTTCGTTTGTATGAATTTGATCTCGTCGATGACTATTTTCCGACTATAAATTATACAACAATGATACACACACCTAATAACCCCATTATCAGATATAAGAGGAGGTCACTGTAAATTCTGGAGCTAAAACCTTACTTATTTAACTAGTGTGAACTAACAGACTTGAACAGAATCGTGACAAAATGAGTGGCAAATGGAAACTGCTAGATAAGCAACAGTGATCTACCAAATGCAAAGTCTTTGCATCTGTTGTGTTTGCCCACACCGTTTAATGCTGCTGTGTATAATTGCTTGTTCTACAACTTTCTCATTGCATTTTAAAAGAAAAAATGTCTTTTCTATTGGTGTAACACTTTTAAGGTGCATGCCAACCCTTTAAGGTGAAGAAATAGTAATTTCCATAAATTGAACTCTTTGCTTTTGAAAAATAATGGAGGATTATTTTTCCCCAGATAACAAGGGGTAAGACCACGTACCTCACCTCTGTATCCAGTTACAGGGAGCAGGTGCCGTGGGGCAATAGATGTGGTGGTGCTCTACCTTTGATACTTGTGATTCTGTTCCAAGGGAACTAGGTATGGTCTTGGCAGGTTCTTGAAGTGCCCACGTCTACAAAACGTTCATAGGGAGGTCTTTTCTGAGAATAAATGATTTAAATGTTGAACTTGAAGCAGTTGTAAAATGCTTAAGTTCAGAGAGCAACAAATAATTTTCTTAAAGAAACTTTGGGAAGTAGTGATCTCTGGAAGCTCGATGTAAGTGTGAAAGTTACAAAATTAACATTGCAAATAACAAACATGTTTGTGTATAAAATGGTCACAGATTAGGTGAAATAGCTGAATGTTGTCCCCCATTGTACTGACTCATGCAGGATTGTTAAATGGTGTTTGGTTCAAGAGTGGTGGTGATAAATGGTAACGAACTCTGGCTCACAGGAACTTTGATTAAATTTATAAACAAACCTCTTGTGGAAGTTTTCTGTGCCCCACCCTGCCCCTTCTGAAAATATTACAAATTTACTTGGAAAATCAACTTCTCCCTCTATTTCTTGTAAGTATGCAGTTGGTCGTGCAAAGAGCTCCCTGCCTTTGGCAGTGCTTATTGTAGCCAAGGCTTTGCCCGTCTTTCCTGTTCTAAACTGGGGTATAACTTACAAAACCTTGTGTTTGTATCAGTCTTGGCCACCGAGGGAGTGCAGTGTCTTCCCTTCCAGCCCTGTCAGATGTGACCAGGGTCTTCAGAAACCAAGCTTGTTGTACCTGTCCTCTCTCCTCAGTAGTAGCAGTGTTTTGGAAGCTGTGATGAGTAAAGCTGCAGCCAGCATGAGTAGGAGCAACCTTTTCAGTGTGAATAAGGGAGTGGATCTTGAACACAGTTAAAAGCATGAAGTCATCTTTATTTCAGTACTTTGACAAAATACCCATAAAATTCAAAACTTCTACCGTTACAAAAATAGGTCTCTACAAGTGATATTCTGTCTACACTGCCAGTAGCAAATATTACGAGTCATGTAACTTCAGTAGCCTTGCCAGAAAAAGTGCAAGTAAACTTCACTGAATGTAGCTCAATTTCATTAATACACAAGTTTCACCTTCACACCCTTTTGATAAATACACACTTCATAAGTTAATCATTTAAATTAGCATTCCACAAATATACATGTCATTTAATGGTGGGGCGGGTGGGG
>VZTV01029651.1:865-17178 GCA_013400875.1 Anhinga rufa
GAATCAACAAGAGTCCTCCTTCCCACACTGATTTGCCCAGTCATCAGTGCTAATTATCTGAACTCAACTTACCATCATTCACAAGGACCTTCCAGAGTCTAAGAACAATTGTAAACATAAATTCAGTACCGTTGCAACGTAAAAGACTTAAAGAAAAGAAAGGGAAAAAAAAAAAGGAAAAAAGGTGACACTTATGAGCAGACGTGTGAGACACTGCTGGTAAAAGGGGTAGCAAGGGGAAATGATGGAGAAGAGCCAATTTACATGTGGGTTCATGGCATATGTTGTGACACTGTATGTTTCTTATCACAGTGAAGTTTGTACTGTGAATTGGCCTCATGTAGCACAAGGTAATTGTGCTGATTCTTTGGTCATGGCTAAAAGTGCTTGTGATCATCTTATGCCGTTTTGCTGACTTTGAGATCCGTGACTAGGACGGGATGGTGAACAGAGCATGAGCCTTTCTGTTGGGGACAGAACTACACAGAGGCCTGGGATTTAGAGCGAGACGAAAGGGTATGTTTCCACAGAAATAATTTTGTCAATAGCAGAAGCATCAGCATTAGCCAGATGCGTTTTTTCCTCTTTGTTCAGAAAAGCCTTGGTCTATCTTCACGAGCAACTTGAATGTGAAGTCTGGCCAGGGAGTTGCAGCTGAAGCCATAAAGGCTGATATGTCTTGGGAAGTATCAGAGAAGGGTTTGGACAGGCTGGAGTCTATAGTGAGAACTGGATGTCTTTTATTTTCTATTATTGACAAGTACACAAAGAGACCTAAATAAGAGACGAGAGCTGTGTAGTGCAAGTTCATCAGCAACCACCAGAATGGGTAGGAAGAGCATCTGAAAAAGCCAGTGGAACGCAAGGCTGTGATTTGATTTAGCCCCTTCCGTCTTCATTGGGAGTGGAGCCTTGTGGATATTACCCAGTGGTAATGAGTGGTTGTGCTGTTCTAACTCATACCGCGTAGTGAACCCGGACATTTGATATGTCAGGGTTCTGCTGGGCTTCCTGGCAATGTCTCTTCCCTGAGCCATGTACCTTGCAGCAATGGGGAGGGAGTGTAAGAGCTGAGGGAAAAATTGGATTTTTCTCATGCTAGACATTTTGATATTCAGCATTTTAAAAAAATAATATTAACTGTGCATGAAAGCTCAAATAAGAAAGGGATAATGAGAGTAAAATTTTACAGAATGTTTAAAACCGGCCAGTTATTTTCTTTCAGCATTTTGATTGACACAATACTGTCTTGCAATATTTCATTTGCTAATTGCTTAGGACTAACTTGAAAAGTTGTGGCCATCTACAAGTGACAACCTTTCTTTGTATGAATAAAGGATAATAACATGTAAATTGGAGACTTTAAGAGGTAGTGTCAGGGAAACACCACCTTGCATATTTTTTTAATCAAGCGTATGGATGCAGTGCCTTTACATCTAATATATTTATATCTGCATTTCACATATCCTAAACTTTTATCTTCCAATGACCTTATAAGTTAATATAATAAGTTGAAGTCATATTTATTTTTTAGGATTGATATAACTCTTCCTTTTTGGACACTTGAAACCTACTTTAATTTTTGAAGCTGTATCAGAATTAGCACTTAACTGGTTTCTGCAGTTTAAGTGCAAAATATTTTTCTCCTGAGGCTTTTGAAGGCGGCATGCATGATAAAATCCACACATCCAAAAACATTAGAGTGCATTAATTGCTTCGGCAACCTTGTCTAAGGGTATAGTCCAATGTATGTATATGTTAGTGTGTTTTGCTGTATTAGGCAGTTCTATGCTCAGAAGTTCATTTTCTATGTGTATTTCTGGATTAGCTGTTATTTCCCATCTTAAGCTATGAAAGTTGATACATTGCCAAGTTTAAGTCCTTTGTAGCATAATTGCATTTTCAAACATCTGTAACACAGTTCGGTATTATCTTGAGAAAACTAAGTAGGTTATTATCTTCTGAGTTGCATTCAGTTTACATAATTGGAAGCGGTTGACATTTTTGGAGTTTTGGAGTACCAGTAGCAACCTTTCTCAACGAATCTTAACTGGAAGTACTACTCTATTGCTGATAGTACATCAAGTGCTTATTCTACTACAGTTCTTCATTTAAGATATGGGTAAATCTTGGAAAACATTATTTCATTTTCTGCTGCAATCATAAAATCTGATCTACATGAATTACTAGATAATAGTGTAGTTTGATTTTATTGCTTCTCCAGAAGCCGCTTCAGTTCCTATATTTTCATATTTCATAAGGGTGAAAGTTTCAAGAATTTTGTTCTCAGAAGCTATGCTAGAGTTGTTTTTATGATCTGCTTTGCATTCCCTTTTACCATCTGACAGGCCATTAGGAGCAATTGAGAACTTCTGCACAAATTATTGTCAGCCCTGTGGCAATTACTGCTCTCATTACTGATCCACGCAGAATCATTTTTCCACTCTTTCAAAAAAAGTGCAAAACTGCTGCTGTGTTTTACCAAATGTATTTTGAGAGAAAATTGCCAGTGCAGATATAGTCTCTACTACACTGATGATCACACAGGGATGTGACTTAGGCACGTTAAAAATACTTTGTTCCTCAGAACAAAATCCTTCTGTGCCCTGGGTTCTGTGTCCTGTGTTCTGTTCCCTGAGCAAACAGTATATTGAGCCTATGATATGTAAAGAGGATTTAACGAATATACGGGATGCTGGCTTTATTATTTCTTTTGTTACATAGTTAGTCTGGGACTATATTTGAAATATTTGTGTATCGGTGTATGGTGAAAACATTTTTGTATATGGTTTGTAAAGTATCCAGTGTCCAGTTTATAAAGACAGTATATGAATAGAAAAAGCTGTTTCATGAGATCAAGTACCTGGACTGTGGTCTCAAACTATCATATTGCTTGTGGAAATGAAACAACTTTTGGGAAAGAGAACCTTAGACTCAGTCAGAAACCCACCAAGGGAGTGAGAAATAGCAGTACCTCTCTCAGTTGCTCCTAGATCTCTGCCTCATTTTGGCTGAAATCTGAAGGAATCTCCCAGCTTTTTTTTTTTTTTTTCTAAACTCTTTCCCCTTAGATCTCTGCCAAAATAGTCAGTTGTTCTTGCAGGAATGACTTAATTGCAATTTGTAATTCTTCTGTGCCTTTCTGAAGCCGTCTTCATACAGTCTGCCCTGCAATTCAGAGCAGATCAGCAGCATTGCTCAGCTTCAGTGCATTCCCCCATCTATACCACTGTTGAACTGCTTATAAATTTTCAGTCTTCTGCTAACGCCCTCACTAGCAGTTTCTGAGCCTTCTTGAATCCTCTCCCTTTCTTTCAGGCCTTATATCACATGTGGTTCTTATTACCCAGTTGCAAAAAACACCAATGTCAACACCTGACAATCATTTACTGTTTACATGAATGTAACAAACCTTTTAACTTTTCTTCTCTGAATTCCATTTCCTTACGTGGATTACAAAAGGGGAAAAAAGTAGCCTGAGGTAAGGCGTTTTAACATCCCAGCATTCAGTGTGAAGCCACAGGCATGATGTCTGTTTTCAAGTGCACAGTTCTTTGCAGCTTAGGGGGGAAAAAAAGGAAAAGCCTTTTTGGTTGAGGTAGCTTCTGTTAAAATTCCCAAGGCAAAACTCTATATTGAAAACAAAGTTAAATGATCGGTTACATTGCTTAGTACTGCTCAGCAGAGTTTTGGCTGGATTAGCCTTCCTTTTATTCATGCAACAAGTTAATGAGCAGGAAAATATACAGAAGCAGGGCACGGTCCCCTGAAATTTGGTCCTCCCGAGCCGCTTGCATTAAGCTGTTGGTGGCGTTGATATGCTGCTGCTCGGGGCTGTGGCTGGGGTGCCTGCTGACCTCTCATGACTTAGTTCCCTTACAAGAGACTGTATTTCCTGGGGTTCACCACTCAGTTGTTTCCTTATCATTCCTATAATGTGCCACATTACTTGCTCAATAGGGACATAAGTTGAATATTTAAATCAGAAAGGGTATCCATGTAGGTAGAGAGAAGATACAGCTGATCCACAGCTCCCATGAGGATGGTTGTTCATCTTTCTGTGCTAAGCATCCCTGTTGAGGTAGAACTTACTTGTACTCATGGTACAACTGTTCTGTGATTGTCTACCAAATCTTATGCTCATATGTAAACCTGAACAAGTACACATGTATGGATTGAATGGTCACAGTCAGACATGGAAATGCAAGAGCCAACATGCTCATCAGTGCTGGATTTGCCAGATAGCTGTAAAGGTCTTCACTACAGAAGCAAAGGCAGCCATGTAATGTTTAGACAAAACCTCTAGAAAGATCAGACTAAGGGGAAAAAAAGCCAACCCCAGACAAACAACCTATTCCCCACCTTGTCTGGATCTATCGCTTGGGATCTGAAACGCTGTGCTGTTTCATCTTCTCTCACGTTTACTGCCTATGAAGATATGACTCAAAATATGTCCTTGACATTTCATAGATTGAGCAACTCTGTAGAAATAAGTAACAGTGGGAAAGACTTGGACCAGCCATTAGTGCAGGTATCTGGAAGAAAGTGGAAAAAAAGTTAAAATTTCATATATCTATAAAAAAGAAAATATATAGAGAGATACACACACATATATATAAGGAATATAAGGCAGCTGGCAACAAACTTCTCTTTCTTAGTTAGGAGTGAAAGTGCTGAATTTAGTACCAGCTAGCATAAATTTCTGTCCAGTTTGTAGTTTGTACTGGTGTACATTTTTTAAAAAAATGTTTCAGTTGATTTGGGTCAGTCCAGTCCTCCTCCTTGCAAGTTCTCTACCCTTGATGCAAATTCCGCTGGAACAGAACAGCTGCAATAGGCTGTCTGCTGGGTTTCAGCTAGATGCAAGGACAAGGTCATGTTATATAGATAAGTCATCTATCCCAAACCCCACTTATTATAGGTATTATGGAATCTCTTGGATTAAAAAAATATTGTAGTAACATGTAATTAAGACATTGCTGCTTCAAAACATTTCAAAATTTTGTTATCATGGACAGTATCTCTTCATGGTTCTGGTTCTCAGCTTTCCTTAGATCAGTTTTTGGTTTTATTGCTTTTCACATGACATCTAGCCTACTAAAGGGGATTTTAGCCTAATAACATACAGCAGCCATTCGAGCATTCCCCTACATCCAGGTGAAAATAAGAAATACCACCTTTCTAATATAGCTCTAAGGTCATGTTAAGAATTTTGTTAATAGTTCTGCATTTGCATGTATAAACAGCTGAAGTTTCCCCATCCAGCTTTTAACCTTATCCATAATATTTTTTTTATTTTACCCAAGGGTAATTCCTCCTACCCATCCATTACCTATATTTGCAAATCAGCCAAGCTCCTATACGAGTTTATTATTATCTTCAGATTCATATGCAGCATTTGTCTTCTGCTCTTGTATGCATTTCTCTGCATGTAGAGAAATTTTCTCTCCATTGGAGGATACCACTAGAAATCTCAGCCTGCTGTGCTGAATCAGCAGATAGCAGTCGCCATCACACATACTAGCAAGATGCATGTTAAGGATAAGGGAAAATGGAGAAGAGGGAAAAAAAAAAACCAAACAAACAAAGTCACCCCAAAAACCTTCACACCATCACAAGAAATAATGGCTCACAGATGTATTGCCCTGTGGGCAATTCTTAGAGGTTAATGTCTCCAATTTATTGGCATCCAAGTGATGTGTGTTTCCTTTCTGTTTGGAAGGAAAGCAGGGCATCATGTTCCAACTTCTGCATGAGGACAAATGCTGGGGCTTACGGGGAAAGCTAGGTAGTGTCTGTAATTCAGGCAAGGTGGGACAGGAAGGAAAAAAACCCTTTCTGTGTTGCCATGCATGACAGGACAGCTTGACCTTAGATTTGATATATTTTTTTCTCTCTTTCCCATTTTTTAATTGATTATTTTCTTTCCTCCATTTCTTTACCAATACTTGTGACATGACTACATTAATTTTAGTATTTTCAGGTACCTTATGTTTGGAGTCTCTCACTTGTTCAGTATCCAGTTTTAACAATTTTCTTCCTACTCTCCCAGAATCGTTTTCCTTTCTGATAGTTATTTCTGAAATCGTAAACTTCTTATATTCTCTTTCCAAGAAGTAATATCTTAGTAGATTGATTTGCTTTTCTCTGGGAATTCTAGAAATGTTACATTTTTCTGATGAAATCAGCTTATTCTTTAATTGTATAAATATGCAAAATGCCTGCTGGGGAAACCTTGAAATAGATTCTTGTGTACGCAAACACATATGGGCACAGGAGAAACACACAGGTGTCATTTGGGCAGGAAGCAAATGTTGGCTATAAAACGAATAGCGGGATTAGCTCTGCAGGAGTGCTACCATCTCATCTGGTGTTGGAAAAGGTCCTCAGTATTATTAAATTCTGTGGTAGAGTACAACCAATTCCTGCCAAATATAAACATATTGTTTTTATCTTTATCAATATTCATCATTTTTATTACCTTAAGACTGGAAGTGAGCACTAGCAAATCTATGCATGGCTCAAGATTTCATTTAAACAAGAAATACCTGTGTACCCCCTTTGCTTAAATGACCCTAGGTGATATGCAGTTGTTTTAAAAAAGTTGAAGAAAGTAAAAGAACTAATTATTGAGGAATTTTAACTAAATCTAATTAAACATAATTAAAAGTAATCTTATTACATTTACTTTACTCGGTGTTATGTTGCCATAACATAAATAACCACATGAAAATCTGGAGCCATCCTCTGAGGATGGTTCATTTACTTCCTAGTGAGATGCAATGAATATAATTGAATATAAACGAAATGATAAATCATGCACTGAAACAACTTTTACCTGTCTTTACCCACACAGTGCACATCTGGGATCTCATCATATTTTCCTTAGCATTTTAATTCAATACGGCTACTCACATGGTTAATGAAGCATATTAACTTTTTTAGTCCTTTGCCACATTTTGACATACTGAGACTCTTGCAGGGCCAATTCAAGATCCTAAGACACAAAGATTTCCACAGGAAAGTGTTGCATATGTCTCCCTGTCTCTAGAAATCTGTCTCCCTGGATTTCATTGATATGCACTTAATATATTTGATTAATGAGTGAAAGAATCAGAAATGACACAAATGAATCAGCTGAACAAAGTTAATTCTCTCTTCTTTGTGGCAGTTTTAGATCCTTTCCATAATGTAAAATGTATTGTAGAAATTGTGAAGCCTTTTTAAAATAAAATGGACTAAATTTAATTAATTTTAATACTTTGCAGTGATTTTAATCTTAACTTCCACCCCACCTCATGACCTATGTCAATAAAAAAGCAAACCCACCCAGCATCCCTGAAAAATTACTTAAAATATTTTCAGAATTTTGTTGCAGATGCTGAGAAAAACAATAATTAGTAAACATCTTCAAATCTCCTGTATATGTCAGAAGGTCAAGGGAACAGCTGAACTGTCTTGTAATCCTCACTGTCAGTGTCAACTAATCACCCGTTGGCATGGCAGGGAAATCTAGCTGCCATTTCTGATTTCTTTATCTGTACTATTTGCAGTCTGTAAGTACTTGCTTTAATTTTGCAGGTCTGTCAACAATTTGTATAGTAAAACATAATCTTATTCCAAAGCATGTGGTACTTCAGAGGATTTTACTTATAACTTAATTTCATTTTAGCCCTTAATTAGAACAGATTTGGAATTCCACACACCCCTGTTTGTTTCAGAGTGCTTTCAAATGGCTTTGTTTTGACTATAAAAAACTAAAATGTGTACATTATTCTGTAAGTCTTTATAAAGTGTGTTACATAACGTTCTTCAGGTACAGAGGAATACTAAATCAATGGAAAACAGGCCATATATAAGAGGCTATAAGGGCAATGCAGCCTTAAAAGCTGATGTGTCCTAATAGGAATCCTTTATCGTCTTTGCTGCTTAATAAATAACACTGCACTAGAAGTTTTTATTGTGCTGTCCAAGGAGGAAAATTTGCAAGAGAATCTGAGACAATAGAAATGCAGCTATGAGAAATTAGCATTTTTATATAAAATATATTAATCTCAAATTATAAATTAATTTTGGAGTTACCAAAACACAGCTTTTGAGGAATGCTGTTGCACACACTCAAATACTTTTAACATTCTTCATAAAAATTAAATCCTGAGATTCCCAAAGGATTTTTTTAAACCAGTCTAAGCTGTCTTGTCAGTACAAGTCATGAAGCAGTTGGCATCCTGGAAAATAGGAGAAACAGAAGTATTTGCCCTCTTAAAAACAGCTTGTTCTGTCAGAACCCCACCATTTAACCTCCTTCCTCCCAAAGCTAGGATGAGGTGAAGCAGCATATGGCTTCTAGTGACATTAATCCAATCTATTTTGTTAACTAAATTAGTTCCTTTAAGAATTTGTTGAAGAAAGTATCGTACTTTTTAAGTTCTGCTCTAAATCGTACTCTTCTCAGTGGTGCCCGACGCCAGGACAAGGGGCAACGGGCACAAGCTGGAACACGGGAAGTTCCACTGAAATCTGAGGAAAAACCCCTTTGCTGTGCGGGTGCCAGAGCAGCGGCCCAGGCTGCCCAGAGAGGCTGTGGAGTCTCCTTCCCTGGAGCCATTCCCACCCCGCCTGGACGCGGTCCTGTGCCCCTGCTCTGGGGGTGCTGCTCACGCAGGGGCTGGGCGGGGGGAGCTCCGGAGGGCCCTTCCAATCCCTACCGCTCTGTTATTACCTGGATACAGTATTACATTTCTGAAACATTTTCGCTGCTTTTATGTTGTTTTCTACATTCAAAAGATGGGACAAATTTAGGTTAGGGCTCCAATACTAGATGAATTGGTGAGAGTCCTGGGTGGTATGGGGTCATGGAGAGCATGATGCAAGGATGGTTTATAGACCCAGATGGAGCCTGGTTGTTGGTGTTCAGCTGTTGCTGACAAACCCATCAGGACATAAACTGAATGTAGAGCCTCTCTGGGATTTTGTATGCCTGTGCTCAAGATGACCCTACTGCGGAGTGCAAAAGGTCAGACAGTGCCACAGCAGCCTCCTTCGGTGCCTCTCTGCTGGATTGTGCTAGGCTACACTGGCATATTTATGCAGATTCATACTGGTTGGTTCTGTGGACTTTGGGAGATTGCTTCATTTTGGCTGGCTCTGTGGGTTTCTACAGAGGTGCTGTGTACCCTGCAGACAGGGACCACTGGGGAGGTGGTGCAGGGGGTCATCTGAGTATCATTCCCTACATCCAGCAAGAGGTAGGAGGGCTGTGACTGCAACAAAGAGAACAAGCCTTGCTGGCCTTGTTTTCATCCTATGCAGAGCAGGAAATTTCTATTTACTTTAAGCTCCCCAGCACTCCCTATATTAGGAGTGCAGTGCTGAGATGAGTGCTGGGTATATAAATCGGAGAGCGCTCCAGTCTCTCTTCCTCCCTAGTCTCATTAATCCACAGCCTGATGACAGCATCCAAAGGCAAACAGGAGGAGGCAGGATATGAGAAAACCTACGTAAGGGGAACTTTTTGGTCATTTGGTCTGTCCCCATACTTAAGCCACTCTTGACAGAAATTTATCATGCTTATTTTTAAAAGGTTCCAGTGATGGAAATTCTGTGTCTTTCCTAGATTATTTGTCTAAGTGACCATGCAGTGAGACAGTTATTCCAGGCGTATAGCCTAAATGTCTCTTTTAAGAATTTAAACACACGCTGCCTTGTTCTGTTTTTATATGGATATGAAGACCAATTTGTCATATTATATTTCCAGCCATATTTTGTCTACTTGAAGACAACTTGATTATAAATACCAATGTATATCTATTTATGGGAAGTTATCCAGCTTTTTCAATAGGAATTTGAAATTTGAACATGTCAATACTACAGATAAATACAAGTATTGCACTGAATTTGACAAAGGGAGAAAAAATATTATCTTAAAATTATTTACCTGGTGTTTAAAAAAAAATCAGAATTTCCCCAAACCAATGAAAACCCAAAAGCTCTGAAAACATCTTTATTGCTAAAGGTTAACATTAATAGCTTATAAAATAAAACAATATGAAATACAAGACTACTGAATATTTTCTTATTCAACTGTGAATTAAAAAATCCGGTCTAATTTAACAGCTTTAAAATCTCAAATATTCTTCAAATTTGCAAAATCACCTGTTTATTATGTGACATTTTTTAATACAAAGTATTAAATCAGTTTATAGGTTTATATCAGGTTATAGGGTTGTTTTACAGTTTCAGAAGAGGGTGCTGTTTGCCAACTAGTCTTCTCAAGTTCAAACAAACAAAGTGAAAACCTGAATTCTTGCTTGTGCTTATGATCCATATCTGTTGGTGGGTTTGAATTAGTATGGAAAATTATTATCTGGAAAAAGCACAGATAACTGAAACAAAACAGGTTTACCTTTTTGAACATCAAAACTGTTATGAGAAGGCAGATAAATAGCACTTTGCTGCTTTTTTTTTTTTTTTTGAGTAACCAGCAACAGTAGAACAGGCCTTTGAGGCAAAATATCTAAAACTCAGCATGAAGTATATGCACACACATATGTAATCAGGCATTGAACTGGGGCCTTGGGAAAAGAATCTTAAAATCTCTCAACTTCAAATCTTCATAGATACACTTGAGAGTTTTGTTCCTAAAGCTTATCAGACAGAGAATAGAACAAGCCTGCTGAACTCTACCTTCAGCACTAAAGCACAAACAAGTGAGTGTTTGGTGTTGCCATCCACATCTATTACAACTAATGCAGTAGAGTTAATGCTAGGTGTAATGGCACTGAATTATACTACTTTTTCAGTATGTATGTCTGTGCATGCATATACATGTGTGTTACATGAAAATATGCATATATATATATATATAAAATGTATATATACATATATATCTCCTATCAGAAAAGTAAAAATTTAAACAATTGATTCCAGTTTTTCTGTTATTGCATAAGGAGTTCTGCATTTTCTCTCTAGGATATGCTGCTCATCTTGTTTCAGTTAAATATGCATAAACTTTTAGAATCTTAAAAACTAAATGAGTTGATACCAAAATTAATATTCAGAATATATAGAATATATGTTCTAAATGGAGGTTATCCTAATTGCATGCAACTTTAGCTTGCTTTGGATGTATCTGTATTAACATTTTAGTTTGGATCTAGAGTATACTTCAGAAATTACATCTCCTGTTTGTCCCCAGTTAATATGCTTTGGTTCACATTGCCGCGTGCTTTTGGGGAGTGCACAAACTGGATGTGCATTCAGATGGGATTTCATCCTATCCTTTGGGATGAAACTAAACTGAAAAATATGGTCCAGGTTCCCTTAGCACATAGATTTGCACTGTAAAACTGCTTTTATAGGGCCATACTATCTGCTAGCATCGATAGAACTTTTTAATGCCTTCTGGTGCAAGATGTTACGATATAATGTCTAATCTTTTACTGACATGATTTTTCACCTCTTAAAGTTTTTTAGCACAAAGTAATGAAGGTGAGAAAATTAATGAAAGTAATAAACATTGCAGTTCATGAGCTGGTTTTGCCGCTGAGGTCTATAAATCTTCCATATCTTTTTCAACCTGGTTTTCTTGTTCTCATGAATATGACTGTTGTGTGAGGGAGTAACAACATCAAAAGAGGATGAGGTGTTTCAAGAACTGGTTCTAGAACACATCAACATAGCCTCAAAAGAGCACTGGTTTAATTTTCTGGTTTTGCAGTATCCTTGCTGTGTTAGGTTGCTTAAGCTACTCAGTTGCTAACTTTGTTAATCAGTGGCTTTCAAGCTGTGGTATGTGGACCTCTGAGAATCCATTAAGTACTTTAAAGGGGCCTATTAAAATCAGTAACCTATTCTTAGTAACCACTCTCTGCAGGGCTTGTAGGTTGGAAGAAGTTGATAATTATTCTTTAAATGATCTAGATGTATGAAGTGTATCAGTTAGCAATCATAACTTCATGCTGTGCTCCAGTTAGATTTTTTTAGAAGCTCCAGAGAAATGTCTGTCAACATTTCCAGGCAAAGTCAACTTTTTTCAACATTGTCTTGCAAGTTTTTGGTAGCATTTCTGTTAAATACAGTCTTTCTCTAAAATCATCTTGGTTAGAACATCTTGTTTTAAAGCACAAAAAAAAAAAAGAAAAAGAAAAAGAAAAAAGGCAATATTTTTGGAAGCACGTACATATTGTTTATATTAGAACACAATTAAAGAGTGATAGGACAGTACAAGCATGCACTACTCAGGCAGATGCCACCCTAAGGACCTTCTTCAATGATTTCATCTTCTGACCATTCTGCTTCAGACAGGAAGAGAATGGGCTTTGTATATAAGGATTCAGTAGATGAAGCATAAGTAAGAAAGACAGCTCTCAATCTGAAAATGTATTTATGAAATATTTGTTGCTCAATGTTAATGTTAAATGTTTTTCTTAGGTCTGTTTAAAATCGAGTGTCTTGATGATAGCCAGTTTGCTGATAAGCATTTATATATTTTCATGGGCTTCTGTGTTTCCTGGCACTTTCAGTAATGTGCATTGGGAGTGGTAGGTGAGGAAGTGTTAAAATCCTTCTCTTCATCCAGCTGTATTTAGGAAGTACCAGAAATCTTCAGAGGTTGCTACATGAGAAATGGGAGCATTCTTCCTGCTTCTAGAAACTAACTGCAGCTTTAGCTTTCCGGCATGTTTGTACAAGGTGCCTGGATAGTTGGAACTCCAAACGTGCCATATTTGCGTAAGATTATGTATCTTTTTTTCCTTTGCCTGTGTATTCAGGACCTAATTGGGCCATTCTCCCAAGACAACTTTACCCCACTAGCTGCAAACGTTCCCTATGCAGGTTTTTTAATAGCAAGGTGAGAATTCTAAATCAAACTTAATTAAACTTATCCAAGTGAATTAATGTCAACATATGGACAACCATTTCACTGCTAATATCAAGCTAACAGAAATTTTACTTTCTTCGCATCAGTTTTATTTGCAGTGTTTTATTTGCATTGGCATAATAACCTGTTCTAAGTGTGGTCTTACAATATAAGGCAGTCCTTTCCCTCCTTATTTTACTCTGGATCAACCAATGCTGTTTATATTTGCAAAATACATTTTACATGTAACAAATACAATAAAACACATTCATAGTGTTCAGTTAAGTGATTCACAACTCATGCAGTTCTCTGGGATCATAGTCTTCTACATTGTTAATTCAATTTAGTAAATATATCTTTCAAATTTAGCTTGTCTTTTACATTCAATTTTGTCATAGTTCTGAAATTTAAATAATATCAACCAAAGGGAACCCCTTATTTGTGCTATGTGTTCTTCATTCCTGTAAATTGGTTTGCCCTGTTGTTGATGCAGTCTAAACTTAAACACTTCTCTGATATAGTCAAATCAGTTGAGTTATCCGCAGAAACCCTAACTGGAGGTATCAAGACTGGCCATTAAACCAAATTTCACTGCAAAGTATTGGAACCAGGGCCTTTGAGCTTTTTTCCATGAAAAGAGCCTAAACTGAATGAGCAAGAGTGTTTAAGGTTAAGACCATGTACACCTGGCCTGCATTCTTGGAACAGTGACTTAAATTTGGAGAATTTTATAACTACATTTTTATACATCGTGGATGAATGCAAAGAAACCTTCAACCTTAACCAGAATTTTCACTGTGGACAATGATACAACTCTTCATTTCAGTACAAATATCAGAAACAATTGGTTTTTGACAAATGTAAGTATTTTTTACATTTTGTTTAATTTTTTTCAATACCTCTACAGACAGTATAATAATAATATGTTTCTTTATAGAATAGTTATAGGTTATGCTAACAGACACACAAGATATTTATAAGCTGTATCTTTCTTGGATAAGTTCATTGTTACAATTATTCCAGCACAGCCTTCCTAGCGTAGACAAAGCTCTTGCTCTATGGAATATATTATCATATATTGGGAACCTTAGTTTTTGACTGACAGTCTTTACTTCTCTCAGTTGACCCCTAAATAATAAATTACTGACAGAATTTAAGAGGTCATTTAATTTCATTATTTAGTCTTTTTTGAAAAAGTTTTTACTATCTCATACTTGTGAAGATGTTTATAACTGTTTTTTTATTATGGGATAAGTATTTTCAATGATATGTGAAAACACTTGTTTGCAAATTCTTACTGGGTTGCACAGCAAACATATTTGGAAAGATAATTAAGTGAATGTAATTGTTCTTTTATAAGTGTTTTGATGAAAATATATGCACTGATTGTTTCATAATATGCTATCCTGTTTTTTTACCATATTCTAAAATGCCTAGAAATAGTCTACTTCTAGATTATTCAAGGTTGTATTATAATTTTATTTAGTAGAAATTGGCTTTTTTGAAGCTTGCCTATTACAAATTTCTTGATTCTTAACTTCCTGCTTTTCTGGCTGGGTATACAGTTTGTCTGTCTTTCTGACTCTCTTTCCCCTGTTTCCTTTGAACCAATCACCTCTTGAATGAAATAGAACAAGTGAGGTTCTGATCATCCAGTAGTGGTTTGGGTTTTTTTTTTTTGTCAATTGATATTTTATATTGTAACATGGATACCATGTGTTTGGTATCTCTGGAAGAAAAAAACAAGAAAGAAAACATAGGTTTTTACACTGATACTCAGAGTCAGCAAGGAAAGCCCAATATAGGTATCACTCTCTGCCCAAAAACTGATAACTCTAAAGGAAGTATAGAAATGATACTATATATGTCATGGACTCAGAAAAAAGCAGATGTATCACTCCTAGAATACAGATGGGATGAAGTGGAACATCAGGTTTTGGGAGCCAAGCATTTGTCCAAAGAATGATTTCACTCTGGTTTTGCTCAGCTGTATCAAAACTATCAGTTCTGTACTGTTTACCAGCACAAACTCTGCTTAGGGAGCAAATTCATTACTGGATGTCAGAGACATTGATGAATGACATAAGTTTAAGACTTGAGCTGGCTTCAGTAACAACACATTAAGAACTTGTAAAGTGCAAAATGTGCACATTGTGTCATAGGGGACTTGCAAATTAAATAATTGTTTCACCAGGTAAAGTGACCTACATCTGGTTTCTACAAATCTGTGTTGGACTGCAAAAAATCAAGTCCCATAGATACCCTCCGTTCATTAGAGATGTGTAGATCATCAACAAAACTGAGCTGCTTTTGGATATTGCTCATTAGATAGATTTCCAGGTTGCCAAGCACGATTTAACTCTCAACTGGGGACATGAAGTAATGAGAGTTAGAACTTTGGGCTGAAACATAACATCTTCTCACATATTTTCCAGGAAGAGATTCTCCAGAAGTATTAATTCCATAAGTAAAACTCAGCTAGGACATGACCTTGCAGGCATTTTTGAGTAACTGCACTTGAACTCTTACTCATAAACACAGAGAACAACATTCAAGGTCTGATTCTTACATTTGAAAACTGTATTTTACCTTTTGAATATATGGCTGTGTTTACCAGACATTTTTAGCTCTGAGCAATATACAGTAAAACTATAACAATTGGATGTCAAGGTTTTCCCTTGCAATCCCTAAGAACAAGACTTGTGATGAAAATTCCCATGTTGGCCTTTCTCTACTTTCTCTAAGTGGCAACATAAGGAAACAAAACTGAATATAAACTTTATAGAAATAGCTGTATGGTCCTGTTACCTTCCGTTGCCTTTGGTGGAATGAGGACCCCATTCTTTTGACTGATCTCTACAAAATGCATTTCTTTGGAGGTGCCAGTCAGAAGAATCTTGCTCGACATATTGCATCTCTTGAAGTTGAGTGAGTATTTTAATTAACATTTCTCTGCTCACAAATGTTTGTGATCAGACTGGGGAATGTGTGAATATATATGCTTTCAGGGCTTACAGATTTGTTTCCTTGCATGAATATGTCAAAACTGTGTAAATATTTAATATTGAACTCTAAAGTTGTCAGTTATATAACTAACCTACAGGGACAGTATATTTTTTTCTTTTCTCTCCCACCCCACCTCCACTGGAGTTCTTATATAACTAACTGATGTTAGCAAGGAATTCTAATGTTGTTTTTAAATAAGTATCCAAAAATTGCTTTTAGTGAATATATAAGCACCCTAAACCTGAAATGTGCATAGTATAAATATCTCATGTTAGTAAATCCCTTCTGCTTGGCTGATCACAGAAACAAATGTTTTTCTGGAGAACGCAGCCTGACTTACTACAAGTAACTAGAAAATGTTTTTCATGGTTGAATAAGTCCTTGGAGAGTATGAGAGGAAGACTGAAAACTTCATTTTTGAAGTTATAGTAATTTCTGCAACTTT
>VZTV01029666.1:6762-21158 GCA_013400875.1 Anhinga rufa
CGCCTGGCTCACGGCGGGCCTCGCCGCAGGAACGCAGCTCTCTGCAAGGCGACGTGCGGGCTCCGCGCGAGGCTGACGAGGAGTTTCGGTGGCGGTTTATCCAAGCCGGGCACCCGCACCTGAGGAGGAAGCCTTACATAGAAAACCATGAGGATGGAGGGTTGCGCTTTACGCTTTCATCACGGCCTCCCATTGCTTTGACTGTCAGGGATTCTGAGCGGCAATCAGTCGCTGAAAATCATCTCCAGTTGTTTATATTCACAGGTAGCAAAGAGCCACGTAGGCTTTACACTTCCATAAATATATATTGACTTGCAGTTGATTTTAGCCTTTGCCGGCAGCAGATGCTCCTTTGAGCAACAGGCTGGGAGAGCTGGACAGGCCAGCGTGCCTGGCATGACACCTGAGAAGAAAGAAGGCAAATCGGTGAAGAAGAAGCCAAAAGATATGCGCGAGCAAGGCTTAAAGCACAGTGGCTTCAGGGAATTCAGGGAACTGAAGGTTTCCGGGAGAGGGAGAAAGGGAGAGGGAAGAGGTAATGGGCCTAGACAGCACAAGCTGCGGACACTTCAAGAAGTTTTTGGAGACCTGAACCCAGAGGGGCAGGGAGTGAGAGTGGGGTGTGGAATTAGGACAGCAGGGAGCTTCATACAGAGGAGATTTTGCATACAAGGCAATAGTGGAATATGAATGTGTACATGACTGTTATTCTAAGAACAGGTTATTTAGTGTTTATTCACTCCGAAGACGTGCCTTGTTCCCTTGCCATTCAGACCTGCCTGTTACTGAGGTCAAAAATAAGTTACTGCGGCTTATAACGGCAGAGCATTCACGCGTGCTCTTCACATTTACTCACCCCCTAATACAGAAGATACTTTGGACAGTTGCAAGGCCATTCTCCAGGCTGACAAAAAAAACCTGAGAACCTGTAATTTCTTCAGCTGTGAATGACCTGATGCTCCAAAACTACTATAGTTATAACCCCAGATGCTTATAAGCAAGGCACTTGACCTTTACTTTCCCAGATCAGTTTGGCTAAGACACCTCCAGGCTGAGGAGCAGGCAGGCTGCTGCTGCTATGGATGTGTGATTTGGCAGGCTCCCACCACCTGAGCTTAATGCTTCAGTGAGGGAGGGCACCTACCAATAGACTAGTTGAGCATTGCACCTAGTGTTCAGGCTGATCTTGGAGGATCTTATTCATCCTCGTACCAGGGCAGAGCACAGTGTATAGACTGGCTGCGAGAGGGACACTTGTCCAGCCCACGCTCAGCTGCTGGCTCTCCTTTCATGTGCCTTACCAGCTTGAGGCACATGGGCCTCAGTGAAGGTGAGTCTGCAAATTCCTCCGCACAGGTAACTCCTGTGGACATCACGGGAGGCTGTTGGGGTGCTGAGGACAGCCATTTGAAAAAGGGAAATGTTGATTTTTGCAGGAAAAAAAAAGGTCTTCCATAAGGCACTGCAGGGACCGTATATTTATTCTTTTATCTGCATATTTGGTTTCATGAGATATTCCCACATTTTATAAAATGAAGATTGAAAAAGAAGAATTTCTTAAAGGAAAAAGGCAAAAGACAAAAATACCCTCCAAACGGAATCACTGGAAAATGACTTTAAAATATTGCCATGAAGTAGGGAGAAAATGCAAACATTCTAAGCCAAAAGCATGGCACTTTCCAAAAGAAATTGTTTTCTCTGGAAAAAAAACAAACAAAACAGCAATACTAGGATTCTCATGGGATTGACTCAGAAAGTTACAGATGGATTCTGTGACCCCACCCCCTGCTTGCTGCTATCACAAAACATCTTCGATTACCTTTTATCACCCACTAACATGCTACCTCTAACTTTTCTGAAGAATTGCATTCAAGTTATGCAAGGAGAAATCACCGCATGTCAGAAATTTAGAGGTAGAGGATATACCTATGTATGTAGGAAACATCTGCGCTGTGGCCACAGCAGCGCACTGCAGGGATGCCCGAGCCCAACTGCCGCTAAACAGCTCCCATGCTACTAGCAATCTTGCTGTGATTGCACAGGCTGGGGTGGACTAATTTGCCTTCCTCTCGTTTGACGTATTAGTCCACCCCTATCCCCAGTCAAGAGGAGAACCACTAGTGAGTTCAAAATCTTCAGTCAAACCTTGAGGTATTTGTACCCCAAACAAGATTAACTTCTGATATTTTGGGGTGCTTTGGAAACTCTAGTAAAGTCCGCATACATCGGACGAGTGTGAGTTTCTTAAGGTCCCACTCAACTGGGTCAATCCACTTATTAGAAAAGGAGCTGAATTAATGTTACAGTGCATTGTGTTCCTTTTTATATGTTTTAAAGCTAGTAACCCTCCACTGATCTATAGCTAGATACCTCTCATGCAGCAAAAAGCACGGCGTATTTGTAATGTTTCAATTGTAGTCCCCCAAAGCCTCCTGACCTCAGTATGTCTCTGTACCATAGGAATACTGTCAGTAAATAAGAAGGAGGAAGGTACTGAAAGATTTGCTTTTTGCTTAACAATCCTGAAGTTTATTTGTCATTAGTCCTGTGTTCAACTGAACAAAAATACATTTCTTTCTTAGTAGTTATAAAATTTTTACTACTCTACTGCCTATTCCTTTTTGAGGTGATACACTTTCAGGATGATATTGAGAGGTTCCTGCAGTTCCCAAAGTGAAATCGTTAGACTGGAAAGACAAATGCATTTGCTTATCATTAAGTCGTGAACATTTCTGTTGTATAACATGGAACTAGTCAGATGAGTAAAAATAATATGGGAAATATCCATGTTTTAGACAATAAAATGAAAGAAAAAGAAGGATGAATGTAGCAGAAATAAAAGTCGAGCAGCTTATGGGATATCATGTGTGCTTAATACTTTTGAACATTAAAAAAGTTAGTCTTTAGAAAATATTTAGCAGAGGTATTAGCAGACTGTATTTACTGCAGAAGTTAGTGTTTGAGGTGCACTAGCATTTTATGAAGTGCCAGATTGGGAATGCTGCATATGTCAGACAACTAGGTCTTTTACACCAAAAAAGCTCAGTCATTCTGCTGCAGAAGACTTGCAAAACATTATTTTGGAAGGTTTCGGAACAGAAGGCACAAGAGCAAGGAATCCAGCTACGTTATCAGCTCTGTTTGTATTTTTGGTGAGGCTAGTATTCACGAGGATTGTTATTTACTTGTTTATGGCACTTGTGTGTTGTTACGTAGTAGAAGACGTAGCCCCCACCTTCAAGAACTGACAGTCTTAACACCAAAAATGAGCTGGGGGAGGATAGAAATAAGTAGGGACGGTTGGAGCATGGAAGAGAAAGCACCGCAATGTTATAATGACATGAAAACAATTAACACTAGTAAGGTGAATAAAACAGACAAAAATACAAACATAAGCATGACAGGGAGGTTAGGGTAGAAAGCTCAGATGATATAAAGAAGCTTATTTGGCTTTATCTACAGAACCTGATGGTCTGATTCAATACAATAATCAATAACGATTAGTAGCTGTACTTCCTGTCAACGTTCTCTGCCAGGAAAGTGCAGAATTTCTTTACAGAGAATGTGTGATTCACCACAGAGAAAACATCACATCTAACACCTTCAAAAGTCACTCACCGTTTGAAGCCTTTGCAGCCATAAACCAAAAACGGTTCCACAAAAGTCTAGTCATAGATTTGCCAGCTGAGTTTGGTGTCATCGTGTCTCCCATACGGGTAGCAGGCACCAGAAGTTTCTCCCCAAGATGTCTGCAGGCTGTGCATCTGCACCAGGAAGCTCTTGGAGGCCAGAACTGAAACGAGACCATGCAGCTACATCATCAGCCAGGGCCCTCCATTGCTTCTATTGATAGGTCCATTCTCGACCAAAGAGGAGACGGAAGAAGAGTGCGCGGTGATCACCTGTGACTTTTGAAGTGGTGAGTCATCCTGACAAGGGCTTGACAGAGCTACTCGACTCAGTTTCCTGTTCAGCATCCTGTGCAGTTGTCTCACGGTTGCAGCCAGTGGAGCTGAGCGCCTTCCATCAAAGGCACGAATGACATGCTCAGGAACGCTCAAAAAGGTTTCTTTTCCTAATTTGTATCAGTTTAACGGCTTTTCTTCCCAGCATTGCCTGCTGTAGTGCTGGAAGGTACTGTAGTAACTAGTGCCGTCCTCCTTGGTGGACCAAAGGAAGGGATGGATGTTGTATGAGAAATGCAGTAAGAGACCTGCATGAGCTAATGGGTCTGCAGGGAGATCAGACCATCTCATGCTATGATGATTATGTGCTAAAAAGGAAACCAATATTCCATTGATTTCTATGAGCATTGTAATTGTCAGTGCTATCCTTTACCATATTCTTTGTACGTCCTATAAGCCTGCTTGCTGTTTTGACAGCAGATCTACATTGGTAGTACATCATCACTGAAATATCCATCTGGCAGTGAAGTCCTTTCCTTGCACTGATACATTTATCATCTAGAACCGTATGAATTTTCTTTCATGTGCAATAAATAGTGCATTAACTTCATTTTTTTTTGACATCAGATGTCAATTGTCATTCATTGTAGGGTCAATTCACATCTCGTTTAGGCATCTGAATTTCTTCACTATCTGCTGAAGTCCTTCATCACCTAAATAATCCAGGGTAGTCTGAAAATTATGCTGTGTCAGTACTCTTCTTCTACCCCAGAGAATATTAAATCAATATGAATATTAAGTATTTTAGCAACATAAGCAAATTCTGGTGGATTAGGCATATTATGGAACTGAAAGTAATCCTTATTACATAAATATGCAAAATCAGATTGAGATGGGGAAAAATAATTGGTGTGCATTGCATATGCGAGTACTATTTGACCTATTTCCATTTAAAATACTTGTGTTCAATAAGGGTGGCTGATGAGGTGGGGAAAAAATATTGCCAGTGGTTTGGAAACCAGACAGCTATAAAACTAGAATAGCTGTTTCTTTCATGTTGATGTGCTAGGCAAGATTCTGTATGGTGAATACTTAGAACAACAGGAAGATTATTATCTCTGCCAGGAAGAGCTTGCAGTTGAAATAGAAAAGGTCTGCATAAGGCCAGAGAGAGAAATGATTGTTATGCACATTTTATAGGTGAGAATCAACGTTTAGAGGGCTGCAATCCTTATGACTACATAGGGAATCTATAGGCAGGAGAAAGAAAGGAAAAGCCACTGCCTTGTGCATCACCCTTCCTGTCACGAGATAAAATTCAATAAACAGATGCCTGAATGAAAAGGAAACTGTAGAACAAGTTGCTCAAAGTTGATTTGTTATTGAAGGACTGTGATCTCATGTTCTGCAAGTCATTTGAATACTTTTTCCTCTCCTAATATAAAAATGCATTTTAGTGATATTTAAAGTTCTTGTCTTAGAATGTTAAACAAACATTTTAATGCAAGATTGAGGCCAACAAAGACAAATGATTTTTTTGAACTGCTTTAACTTCTTGTGTCCTTGATTATTTTTTTTTTTTTGAGTATTCTAAAGCAATCCAAGACACTCTGTTAGAATAGAGTACTTCTGTTGGAAGGGACCTACAATGATCATCTTGTCCAACTGCCTGACTAATGCAGGGCTGACCAAAAGCCAAAGCGTGTTGTTAAGGGCATTGACCAAATGCCTCTCAAACACTGACGGGCACGGGGCATCGACCATCTCTCTAGGAAGCCTGTCCCAGTGCCTGACCACCCTCTCGGTAAAGAAATGCCCCCTAATGTCAAGTCTGCACCTCCCCTGACGCAGCTCTGAACCATTCCCACACGTGCTATCCCTGGATCCCAGGGAGAAGAGATCAGCCCCTTCCTCTCCACTTCCCCTCCTCAGGAAGCTGGAGAGAGCCGTGAGGTTGCCTCTCAGCCTCCTCTTCTCCAAACTAGATAAATAAACCCAGAGTCCTTAGCCGCTCCTCACGGGACATGCCTTCCAGCCCTTCCACCAGCTTTGCTGCCCTCCTCTGCACTTGTTCAAGGACCTTCACATCCTCCTTAACTGGTGGGGCCCAGAACTGCACACAGCACTCAAGGTGAGGCTGCTCTGCCTAAATACGGTGCAACAGTTGAGCCGGCTGCCAACCAGCACCCCCAGGTCCCTCTCTGCAGGGCTGCTCTCCAGCCACTCCTCTCCCAGTTTATACTTGTGCCCAGCGTTACTCCATCCCAGGTGCAGAATCCAGCATTTGGTCTTGTTAAATTTCATCCCGTTAATCTTTGCTCAATGCTCCAATCTACCTAGATCCCTGTGCAAGGCCTCATGTCGCTCAAGAGAGTCAACAGCACCTCCCAGTTTGGTGTCATCAGCAAACTTGCTAACGGTGCATTCAGCACCTGCATCCAGGTCACTGATAAATACACTGAACAGAACTGTTAGAGGGCAATTAAGAACTGCAACTAAATGACAACAAATTGTTCTTCCATCTCTTTCTCACCTACCAGCTTAGAGCGAGGGAGAACAGGGTGGAAAGCAAACTGCATTGGAATATAGATGATTTCTTTAAATGTGACACTCCTCAGATGCGCAGAAATATCAGCGCAGTGCAGTCTGAAGGCCTGTTCTCCAGCGAGGGTGGAGTTAACACCAGTCCTTGCTCTATCTCCTCTGCAGCCTGTGTAGCCAATTGCATCGCATCTGTCTTTATGGCCTGCAGAAGAAAAGCCGCTGAGACAAATACTACCCTGTAAGGTCTTGTTCCTTGAGAGGAACAAAAAATGTTTGCCAGTAAACTGCCTAGTACAAAAGAATATATTTTCATTTTAAGGACAGAGTAATACCTTTTTTTTTTGTTTCATGTTTTCTTAGCTAGAAAGAAAGAGTAGAGATAGGGGGAAGGGATCAAGAAGGGATCAAGAAGGGCAAGGCACAGGAGCAGTGTGGAGCATGTTCTTGGAAGGGACTCCGCTTTGTCCTCCCTTCTTCCAGTGTCGGTGTTTGTTGGATGTGCCATGGGGTATGATGGAAAGGGGCAGCAGCTCCCCACTCTGCAGGTGACATGTGGGCCAAGGTGATGGTGTGTAATTGTGGTCCATGACTGCCACTGTGTGGGGTGGCGGGAGATCACCGTGAAGGTGCAGATGGTGATGGAGGCACGGGTTGAGGCACTAGTGTGGCAGTTCCTGTGGCTGTAGTGAGGTTGTGGTAGTGACAGTAGCTCTTCTGCTTCTGCTCATGCGGGGAGGATGGTAGATACCAGGAAACGAGCTCTCTAGGAGCAGAATTGCATGCTCCTGCTACTGTACCACTTGGCATATCCCACCTACTGAACTGCAGAAAGTGTGGGGGGCCAGTCCTTCTTCATTTCCTGGCCACTATCTCTCCTGTTTATTTTCGTCCATAGGGGTGGTTTTTCCATCCATAGCAAAAATAAAGGCTCCCTCCTGCCTCAAAAATGGTGTGGGAGCAAGAAAAAAAGGGAACATGGAGATAAAATGATTGCGGAAAAGGACAAAACCAAAGTGAGGGCAGTGACCAGAGGGTTAAAAATAAAGAACTAGAGAAGAACACCAAGAAGAGCTCCCCTCACTGCACCTTTTGGTCCTTGAAAGCACCCTGAGAGCAGCAGACATTGTCCATTGATGCTCCCCCAGAGTCATAATAGGGTGAGAGAACAGAACCAGGCTGCCCTTTTGTCAGGATCCCACAACAGCCTTTCTCCTGACAGAAGGCCATCTTGTCCAGGAATGGAGCAGTTTAGAGCCATATTAATTTCTGCATAGATTCCCAAGTGCCAATGGTAATGAATGATGCTGTTTTCTGCCAGGGACCAGAAGGGACAAGCCAGCTCCTAGCACAAGTGACCCAATCTTCATCACCTGCAGAGCTACTCAGCATAATCTCTTCTTAAGCCCTGATGTTCAAAACTACATTTTCTCTTCTTTGAAAAACCTGCATGGCTTTGAGAGTTTTCCTCTTTTCCAACACCTTGCCATTTCAGTGCAGCACTCTGCACCAAACTAGAAGCTATCAGCTTTGAAAAGCCTCCCTGAAGCAGCAGAAGGCTCTGCCAGAAGATGTTATATTCTGGACAGTGGCAATGCAGACTCTGCAATGTAGAGATATGGGGCTTGCCCCCCTACACAGTTGCATGAGGCAACTGCGTGCCAGCAATCCCCAGCACGGAGGGAGCTGCTGACGCTTCCCATCCTGAATGAGCATCAGCCAAGTTTAGAAGTAGAGCAAGAGATTCCATGCATAAAGCTACAAAGAAAATACCGTCACTGTTGATGGTAAATACTGATACTGTACAGTTTATAAAACATTTTGAAATGCAGTGCCCGTGCCTTTTACCCTGGCAACCCTGAACTATGCTGCTGCAATTTTTGGGTCATTTCCAAAACACTCTGGCACAGTATTTCTTAATGAGGGGTGAACCTATAATACATTTCCTGTACCAAGCAACTGTGGAATTGCCACTGTAAATGTCACTTTTCAATGACTTTAGGGCTCGTGCATGAAGCAAAATGTTCTTTTCTGCCACTGTGAAGACAGCTTCAAAGAGATTTTGAGGAGCTGGTATTCAGAGCCTGGCCATGAAGGTAGCTCTCACACTATTCTAGCAGTGTGCACTGCATCGTTCTTGGAGTACAGTTGTTGCTGTTACTGACTGTTGCTTTAATATTGATTGTTGCTATACATTGATTGTTTTTATACTATTGATTGATACTGTATTATTGATTGCTGGTAGTAATTTGCAACAATATCTTGATATATATATATATTATCTTTACAACCATAGGTATACTTACTAGCGGTGGTTTTTTTTGTGGGAGTTTCCTTGCTAGTGGTGATGTGTGTGGTATTTGTGGTAATCTGTAAACAGCCAGAGAAATTTAGAGGATAAAACCCTCCATGTCCTTGTGTATTATGGGCTCCTGTGAACCCATGATCACAGCCTCCACACACCTGCAGGCTGGGTAACGCTTTGGGTCGGGACAAGGTGCCAGCTCACAGGTATGTCAGAAGTTACTGAAACTATAAAGAAATGTCTGTGGTATCTCAAAATCCGCACAATAAATACGATGCTATAATGACCGTACTCAGACCTGACCAAAGGTGTCTGTCTAGAGGTCTGACTCCTCTGCAGAGAGACTGGTTTTAATTTGGGAAGCAGAGCTTTGCCTGCTTTATGAGGGACACCACGGACTGCATTTGCTGTCCCCAGCCCAGGGACCACCCTTGCCTGTAGCATGCTCGGGGGGTTCACTACCGCTTTTAGAAATTCCTCCTGCAGCCTGTTATGTAGGAGGAAGGAGACTCATCTCCGCTTCCACTGTTTGCAGCCCCAGATCCGAGAACCCCCACCTTGTAGCACAGGAAGTGTTTGGGAAGTGGGACTGACTGGCTGTGCAGCAGAGAGCCTGGAGCAGCAGGCAGCACGTGCAGAGGTGCAGCTGCCTGCATGCAAGGGAGGACCTGCTGCGGTAATCACTGGGGCAGGGAGGGAGGTGGGGGGTGGAGGAATCAGGGTTGACTTTGGTCTACCTTGGCTTTGTTGTTGGGGAAACCACCAAACCCCATCAAACCAAAAATATGCAAAACCACACTGAAGGGAGCTGTGTAGTTTATGGTAAGATGTTGCAGAGATGCACATTGATGGTTCAGGACCTTGTTCCTGTGTGGCTCTGGGTGTCTGAGATAGGTATGCTGCAACATGGTAGGGACTGGTGTGGCCTACTGGGTCACTTCTCAGTTCCCCATAATGGCTTCCTGCACAGCACTCAGTTTGCTGGGTCTGGCTGAGACCAGGGGAAGTTAAGGTTGCAGGAACACTCCGTGCGCTACTATGCAGTTACAGCTGGCTGGCATAAAATATCTTGGGAGAAAGTTATCCTGTAATATGCATTAAATAAGTGCATGGTATGGACAGGGAGCTTTTTGATTTACTAATTAGCTTTACAGAATGCCCTCAGTCTGCATTTATGGTAGCAACTAATCATGGTCTTAGACATGCAAGGATGAGCAGAGACAGGTACTTTAGAGAGCCCTTGGGTAGAGAAGGAAACAATAACAGGAGCTTTCCCAATCCTTTCATGAAGAAATTAACATTATAGTGGGTATTTCCACATCTCTTTAATATCTGATCATCTCAGATGTTTGTTGGCTGTAGTCTGCTTGTCTGACTGTCCTGACTGAAAATCCCTCTCTGCTGTTAGTTCCTTTTGACAACACAGGTTGGATCGCTAAGGACACCAGAGGGCTCAACCTGAAACAGGTAGGTGTTTCTTCTTACTCAAGACTCCTGAAGCCTAGTCACCAGACTGCCCAAGCAGCAAAAAAAGCCGACCACATACTGGGCTGCATTAGCAAGAACATAGCCACCCATCTGAGGGAGCTGATGGCTCCCCTCTAGTCAACCCCTCTGAGACCACGTTGGGAGTACTGTGTCCAATTTGGGCTGCCCCAGAATAAAAGAGAAGCTGGCATACTGGAGTAAGCCTAGTGGAGGGGTGGAGGGCTGAAGCACATGATGTACAGGGAGGGGCTTTGGGACCTGGGTTTGCTCAGAAGGCTGTCTAAAACTAGGTAATAGGAGAGTGTGGAGAAAACAGAGTTGGACTCTTCTCATAAGGGGTACAGTTAAAGGACAACAGGCAATGGACACAATTTGCAACACGGGAAATTCCAGTTTCATAAAAGGGAAAAAAATGTTTCACCATGAAGATAATAAGGAACAGATGCTCAGAAAGGTAGTAGAGTGTCCATCCTTGGAGATACTGAAAAGTTGACTGGACGTGCCCCTGAAGAAACTGCTGTAACTGGACCTGCTTTGAGCAGGAGGCTGGACTAGAGAACTCCAGAGGACCCTGTGACTTAGATGATGCTGTAATACTTTGAAGGGTTGTGGTCAATTCCTTTTTGTACTTGTAACACATTCGGTTTCTGTAAAACAGGCAGTTCAACCAAAAAATTCTTCCCATCATTTCCTAGTTAGGTTCATGTGTGACTTCAGTTGTTCCAGTTTGGTAAACTCCCAGTAGTTGACCTGTACCTTTAGCGTAGACTTCCTTGCATAATTTTGTTGGCAATAGCCATAGGATCTTGTCGTCCATGGGATGATTTTGTGGGTCACTGGCACTGTCAGGACTGTGATCTCATTAAAACATTAGAAATCGCTTCTGCAAGAGTGGATAGAGCTAAAGGCTTTTGGGTCTATAGCAGTGCTGGCTAGAGAGCCCCAGGGTCATCCTTCTCTTATTTGCACTTCCTTAGTGTCCTCCCCAATGAACTGGCCTTGCTGTATACTTGGCCACATGGTGCTACAGCCGAAAATAGGAGAGAGGTAGCTGGAAAAATAACTGTTGCCCTATTTCAGTGGTTTTGGTTCCCTGATTTGAGTCAGGCTGGAAAATAAGTAGTGCTTATGACAGAAGAGTATGGCCATGCAGTGAGGAGGATGGTGAGGCAGAACTGTTTAAGCTTTCTTGCAGGCCCCCTATGGGTACTGGAAGGCTGCTATAAGGTCTCTCCAGAGCCTTCTCTTCTCCAGGCTGAACAACCCCAACTCTCTCAGTCTGCCTTCATAGGAGAGGCGCTCCATCCCCCTGAGCATCTTCGTGGCCCTCCTCTGGACTCACTCAAACTGGTCCATGTCCTTCTTATGTTGGGGGCCCCAGAGCTGAATGCAGTACTCCAGGTGGGGTCTAACGAGAGGGAAGTAGAAGGGGAGAATCACCTCCCTCGACCTGCTGGTCATGCTTCTTTTGATGCAGTCCATGGTATGGTTGGCTTTCTGGGCTACAAGTGCATATTGCTGGGTCATGTCGAGCTTCTCGTCAACCAACACCCACAAGCCCTTCTCCCAGGGCTGCTCTCAACCCATTCTCGGTCCAGCCTGTATTTGTCTCACTCCCTTTCTAGCCACCTGCATGTATTTCTCTCTCTTCCCCCATTGATCCTTCTGTCACTCATCTGATTGCGCTGTAAACTCATGCAGCTCTATAACACAGGAGAAGAAACACCTTGCTTTTTTTCTGAGTTAATTGGCAGAGGTGGTCAGCTGGACTGACTGCCCATCTAGCTGGATAAGAACGGGAACTGTCTCGAGGTGTGTGGCAAGAAGAGGGGAGGACATAGCGTGAGAGCATAGGATCTCCTCTGGTTGGCAGCAGTGACCTGTTAAATTAGCACATGTCTGATCGTGAAACCTTATTCTAAGCCACTTCATGAAGTTTCACACTTTAACTTCTGTTTAAGTAAGGAAATTGGGAAGGGAAAAAAGCCTGTGTTAAGGAATCAATAGGATCTTCCTGCCCATTCATTAATGTAACCTGGTAGTTGTTTCTTACAGCTCCTTTTTGTACTGGTTATTCCAAAAGCAGGTATTGCTCTGAGTTTTGATGCATAAAAGAAGTAAATAAACATGATGCTGATGTGTCATTGCCTGGCATCAAGCTATAGGTTGAGCTATATGTTAAAAGGTGGCATCTAGATCACCAGGGGACATCCAGGTCCAAGGGAGGAATTGTCTGGGTCCTGGTGTCACAAAGCTAAGGTGAATCTTTTCATACTCTTCAGTCTTTGGGGGACAGAGGGAGTATGTGCCCAAAGTGTGTTTTTCACGGAAGTTTTCATGACTTTGTCTTCCCTGTTCGGTGCAATTCCACAGCATTTTTAGTTTCCATACTCCTCCATGCCTTGCCAGGCTACTTACACCTCTCTTGGCTTTGTTTCATTCTGCCTTTTTCTTAATGTAGATGTGCTCACAGACAGTGGTTATGTGCCTGTCCCACTTCCTTCCAGCTGACTGATGGCAGAGCTCAATATTACTGACTCCTGTCCCTGAAAGGTCCAGGATGTGTGTGAAGTTCAGGCAGAAGGTCACCTCTAGGAACATTGCACTGAAGAAGAAAGTGATGGATCCACCTGCTTCACCCCCTTCCTCAGATGTGAGAGTATCATCAGGTGAGATTAGCAAAGAAGTGGTATTTATTAGCTGTCATTGCTATGGATGGAAATTGCAATACTGTATTTGGCAGAACATTTAAATATTTGAGCCTCTTGCAGCCTTCATATGCCTTCTCTGTTTGTAGGTGAGACGTATGTGCAAAACTGCACAGAAAAACAGACGTGAAAGATACAGCTGCAGTGATTGGCACCTCATCCCTCCTTCGTAGCGCTCATGTGGAAAACGGCAAGTTTGGGATCAGGCAATGACTGTTAAGAGTGGAAGATGGTGGAACAAACTACTTAGGTGAAAGAGTGGTAAGACTTGTTTTCATGCCGTTACTGAGCTTGGTTCCTCTTTTCCCTAATACGTGGTATGTCTTGATATCATGCGTATTTAGCTGAGGAGCGATTTCAAATATAGGAGATCCTCTCTTGCAGCCCATACTTTTGTGGTAGTCATACGAACTTGCAGACTTACAATATCTGATTTAGCTGAAATCCTGGGGAATGCTGAAGTAAAGAAACTGGTTTCAGTAGGTTTACTGCAGAGCTGATGGAGAGGAGGAGAGGACAGCAACTGGAATCAGGTACCCGAGTTTGCTGTCTAAACCTGGGCAGTATGAATACCACCCACTATGTCACTATTTTGATGTAAACTGGTGCATGTGCAGCACCGAAGCACTTCTGTGCTGTTACCCAGCAAAAGAATTTGTTCCTTAACATGGCAGACATTGGATAGTTTTTGTTGTTCTTTTGTCATTCTCTTTGAGTTGCAAGCATTTGAAAGCAAGGAGGCTAGCTCAGAAAATGGTTATCACACTCTGGTAAAATGGGAAAAAAAAACACAACAGAAGCAAAAGAATGAACTAAATGCGACAATCTAGGTAGAAAGATTATAATTAACTGATTATCTGTGCTTCTTTTACTTGAGTGACTAATCTGAATGATTTTTACAGATCTTTAGGGTGAGGTTTTGCACACTTAACTCCTTTATACAGAGGAGCTCTGTAACTGACCCATAGGCTTGAAGTCTGTATTATCATACTCTGTTCCTGTCTTCATTGCTTGTTCTGTGAGCTTGGGCAAAAAGCTTATGAGACTTGCTTCATGCTTCTGATCCACTCCTGTGCTTGCTCTGAGTGCCTTGGAGGGCTGATGCTAAGGACTGGTGTGTTTGCGTGTGTGCATTGACTATCTGAAATGACTCCTGACTTGTGCATACTCAGCTCTGCAAGCATTAAGACAGGTGTCAGTGATATCAGATGAAGGAATATGGGCACAATTCTTAAATTAAAACTCAGATGTTTTATTAAACTCCCCTTGTCTAGGATACTACAGAAATCCTGGAGTCTGTCCTTCAAGTAACGTAGAAGAAAATGGGAAGCAGTAGATAGTGTATCATAAACCTGTTCTCATCTTGCTTTGATTTCCAGAAATGTTTTCTGTTACTGTATGAAAATGTTGGGAAGACAAGCTTTCCTACTGTCCTGCTTTCAGCTGGGA
>VZTV01029668.1:0-17389 GCA_013400875.1 Anhinga rufa
GAATTTAGAGGTTTAAAGTTTTTATTACTATTTAGAGTGGTCATAAGCAGCATCTTTTCTAAATCGCACCAAAGAAAGGAAGTGTCTTGTAAAACTAACTGAACTTATTTGCCCAGTTCTTTATTCTTACACATTCGCTTCATTGACACTCATACACTTGTAACCTCATGCACTTTGTCCTGCAGAGAATATATTAATTTAAGCTACCATTTAATTTAAAATACTGTTTTTCTCCCTTCCTCTTCCTTTCCCCCACCCCTGTCTCCTCTCCCCATCTCAAAATATTCCAAGCCAAATAGCTTCAAACTCATGGGTTTTTTCTATTTTATTCTTCAGTTTGTTTGGCTGTCAAACAAATTAATTCCATTTGTTTGGGTTTTTGAGTGTGTGGATATATTAATTCCTTAAATTGCAGGCACTATTGTTTGTTTAATTTTGTAAATAATGCTCTGCGACTACTCAGTGTTGTCTTTTTGTAAATAAAACTAAACAACAAACATTATTGGAGAACGATTTATATACTTTTACCCATAAGAACAGGACTTAAAATATTTCTGCTATTTTTAATTATTACAGGAGCAAAATTTCTCGATTACTTTTACATATACCATGTTTTTTTGTAGAGTGTGGCATTGTGTAGAACATGTTCTACATCCTAGATTCAACCTGGCTTCATAAGACTCAGCTAGGAACAATATCACATAACAAATTCTCTTTTTTCTGATTATCTTGGAAAGTTTGTCTTCTGGATGAACATTTAGCACCCGCAATTTGGCTATTTTGTCCTCTTGCATTTTGACTGCAATCTCTGCAAGCTGTCTACTATGAGAATGTCCAGCCAAGGACAAAAAGAGAATCCAGATTAGACAGCACTGCATGAAAAACAACTGATCCATCCTTCTGAAATTATTAACAAAGCAACAAATTATGAAGAGATTTCTCAACCAACGTAAAAACTCATTGGCTAACACGCAGGGAGAAAGAAGGTACCTCTTTGCAATACCCTCAGACCCATCATCAGCCAACCCTTCCAACTCCTCTGCCACCAACCCACAAGTTCTAGAAATTCCTACTAACCATCCAGATCCAGACTATTTTTTCCCCAGGGAATTTAGTCAAAGTCTTTTCTCCAGAGAGACTATTAGATTGTGAGGCTGCTGACAGAAGACCACTGGTGGTTGATCTGTACACTCTGGGCAAAACAGAGGTTGATAATCCCACTTCTTATTTCAGGAATTTAATGGCATAAATTGAGTTATTGGGCACAACACATTGAGGCCAAAGAGATGGTCACTCCAGAATGCAGAAACCTGTATTTCCGCAAAAAAAAGGGGCATCAGGAGCACAGCTGGCAGAGCTGAACAAGATCCTGTAGCCAGATGCCCCAGGCTGGCCCCAAAGCTGTTGTAAACATCTACAGGGATTCCCAAGCTGGTCTTGGCTTGCAAGCACCCGCATCACATCACCAGTTTTCACATTTTCAAGGTAGAGAAGATGCCAGTGCAATAGGTAGATCTCAAGGTACACAACGTACAACTGTAATTTACTATTAGGTCACAAATAATATTGTGATAATTTCTGGGCTTTGTGCAGAAAGTGTTTTCTTCCCAGTTTTCTCTCCCCCACAACATATGCTGTCAGTTTTTGGGGCTTCTGCTATAGCACATATCTCAAGTCCAGAGAAAACCAGCGTTAATCAATGCAAGATAAGTACAGGAGCAGGAAACTCTCAGCAGTTGTAACAGATAGCTCTTAATAGGAGCATAATGATTTGGAGCTGATGTGATCCCTTTGCTCCTCGCACATTTCCAGTCATCATGGACTAATCATGAGTTCAAACTCTCTCACCCATAACTGCAAGGAAGACTCTATTCCAGAAGTGCCCAAGCGTTACCCATTTTACAGGCTTCACAGTGCTCCCTAAGGGTGACTGAATAATTTGTTTTGAATAATCCACAGGAATAAACTTACATTTTTTAATGTATAATTAAGCAAGGGATCATTCCCTACTCTTCTAAACTTATTTTACTGACAAGTTACTTCTGGGTGGTAAATGCAAGTTCTTATAGTTGCCAGTACCATGCCTACTTAAAAACATTAATCCATTCTTCTTTGAAGGTTAAGAAAATGCTAAAAACAAGATATGAGGGCTTAGGTAAAGTGGGAGGTTCCAAATCACTGGAGCTCTGCTTATTAGAGAGCTCTGCTGCTTCTGCAGCAGCAAAACACTGCATGAATTTACCTCAGAGAGACTGTCCTGACCTCCATCCACCTTCTCTAATGGTGATGGTTCTCTTCAAAGTGGGAGGGGTTTTCTGTGCTACTGTTTCACATTAACCCTTTGTGAAAGTGAATTTTGCATCTGCTGTTAAAATAAGATATTGCCACAGCACAAGGACAGGGGGGAGAGAGCCTTGGGGTTAGGGAGGGCCAGGAACGCTCACGTGGGTAAAGGTATCAATGCAGAGATGAACAACCTATTTAATACAACAGAAGACAAAGATCTAGGAGTGCTAGATCCGTGATTTACAACCCTCAACCTACCTATATCAACTGCTCTGCAGCCCTCGACCCTTTCCTTCCTGGTGGTAGGTACATGGACCCCTCACTGCTTTCCTGAAGTCAGCCAGCAGACGCTAATAACTATTAGATTCCACAGGCAACACAGGGCACCAGGTGACTGGACAGTATGAGAAAGATATTCCTCTTCTCAAGAACTTTATAATTAAGGCACAAAGGCAAACAAGACAGTGTAGACATGAATTCAAAAAGTTCTGCCATGGGACCCAGTTTCGGCTAATGGGAGGTGGGGTGTCATTTATCTCAGCTGACCCTTTGGTTACTGAAGACTAGGTAGGTAATTTCCCATATCCTGAGGTGTCCAGATATAGAATAAGAATCTAAAGAAAGAAGTTTAAGACCCACTCAGGAACTATAATTGATAAGAATTACAGACTTCAAAAACAGAGGTTGTGATAGAAGAGGTGAAACAGAGGGTCACTCCTGTAGGGACTTAGACTGAATTGTTACCAAATACTCTCTCTCTGCAGAACTCAAGTCAATCTATTATCCCTCTCTTTTTCAAAAGTCTTATTTTTTAACACTGCCCAAGCTAGAGCTTAAAATTAGCAAGATACTCTCAGCTGCAGGCTGACGATAACTCTATCATTTCTTGCATAATATACAAATTCTGAGCATGCCAAAAAGCATAGAGAGATGAGGGTATACTTGTTTCCCTTGAATATAAAAACTATACAGAAATGGAGCTTTACTTTACACTGATATAAACATCTGAAGACATATACTTCTTTATGATGGAAGTATCATGTCAGACAGGAAGGAAAGGGCTGACTATGTGAAAGAAATTCAAGCTCCTAGTTCCCTAAGAAGGTCCCATACCCCAAGACAGGAAAACGTTTATTCCGTTTCAAGAGATAGAACAAAATACTCGTCATGTGTCTGTAAGAAGCCACACTGAGAAAGTATTTTAGACAGAATTTTTCCTGGCTCTGTATACCTCAGTAGTGCCTCCTACAGGAGTCGCTACATCAAAATCCATATATTGCTTACGTGCATTTCTAAACTAATATCTGCCACCTTACCACAAAATGTAAAGAAAATATTTTAATTAGCACATTATTTTATTAGACTGCAAAAAAAAAAAAACATACATAAAGCATGACTTAAAGAGCCTTTTCCTGATGAAACTCCGGATTTATTTACTATGCCTTACACACAGCCATAACCTTAGCTCGCCAAAGTGTTTTGGTATGAAGAGCTACCCTGGAAGCACAAAGAAACAATTACTACTTCCTAGGGAGCGCAATCCTGCAACTTATACAACAGCAAGATGACTGAACTATATTCAATTTAGAAATTTATTTTCCGGTCTTTCTCCCTGTATATGTTTACACAGAGAAAGCCAGAGACTATGTAGTGCTTATAGGTATAAGCTGGAAGCCTTTCTACATGCAAGATATAAATGGACTAAATATGCATATGGAATTGTACATTGTCTCTTTCAAAGGCATCATGGTTTAACCCCAGCCAGCAACTGAGCACCACACAGCCGCTCACTCACTCCCTCCCTGGCGGGATGGGCAAGAGAATTGGAAGGGTAAAAGTGAGAAAACTCGTGGGTTGCAATAAGAACAGTTTAATAATTGAAATAATGATAATAACAACAACAATAATAGAATATATAAAGCAAGTGATGCACAATGCAATTGCTCACCTCCCGCTGGCCGATGCCCAGCCAGTCCCTAAGCAGCAGCTCCCTGGCCAGCTTTCCCCTAGTTTACATGCTGAGCATGACACCATATGGTGTGGAATATTCCTTGGCCAGCTGGGGTCAGCTGTCCTGGCTGTGTCACCTCCCAGCTTCTTGTGCCTCTCCAGCCTCCTCAGTCAGTAAAGCGTGAGAGACTGAAGAGTCCTTGATTTAGTGGAAGCACTGCTTAGCAACAACTGAAACATCCCTGTGTTATCAACATTATTCTCGTGCTAAATCCAAAACACAGCACTGTACCAGCTACTAGGAAGAAAATTAACTCTATCCCAGCCAAAACCAGGACAAAAGGCTGAATAAGAAGATAATCAACTATAAATACATTTCCTTCTGTTCAAAGTTGCAATTTACATCTCTTAAACTTTGTAATCCAGGTTACAGCCCTTAAATGTCAGCAGACCTGAAAGCAAGCTTACCTTTGGTCTGTCGGCAACGGCCAATGTTTATAACAGCCATTGGCTCCACATAAACACAGAAGTACTTTCAGATATGGGTTTGAACCTACCAGGAAGATAGATGGAGGCAGACACAGATCTCCAAGGGATGAACCAACTCACCATTCCTGCTACTTATAATTGAAAGGGACTAGCAGAACTGTGTTAACTGTAGCTCTTTACCCAGCTATTATGGCTTCCTTTTAATTGCCATTCCTCAGATTTAGGGAAACCTGCCCACACCTGCTAAATCAAATTTTCTGTGCAAAATTACTGAGTTACTTATTCTATACTACCCTGAAAAGCTATGAGGAGGGACAGTTTTATTATTTATTTTTATATTCATTCTTTCGTAAGTTATATATTATTTCTTAGCATTCGCCTATCAGGCAAGCTAGTAAAAAATGTTGCTTTTTGCTTTTCATATTACTGAAATATACTGAAATTATGTCGACTAATAATAATTATTTCCTTAGCATCAGAATTAGACATGCCTGAGAATAAGGAGCCAAACTCCAGTCCCTTTGTAGCCAACCAGAACAGTGGAACTGAGGCCCCAAGTTAATAACACTGAGGACTTGGCTAAGATGAATTACCTTTTCTTAAGCAGCTGAGATGCTGAAATCTGCCAAAGTGCTGTGGGTGCCCAGATCCCATTCATTTCAGCACACAATGGTTTCCAAATCCTAGTTTGGACTGAGCAGTAAGGCAGCTCTGAAAATCTCTTAATTTGAAGAGTCATTTCTTCTGTTCCTGAGAAAAACATGGATGGCAAAGATATAAGTCCATTTGGCCAGCCACCTCACTCTGACTGAAGCATGGTGTAGGGAGGGAGATCTTTGCTGATATCCAAGCCACATCTTTCTCTACCCTTTCTCAATGCTATATTTTCCTGAGGAAAAAAAGAGACATTGTCCTCAGCTGCAATCACAAAGATAAGTATAGTCCATATATAAACTATGAAAGGGCGGGAGAGCCTTCATATTTGACAGAGTTATTTATGGAAAAGCTATATCTACCTCTAAAATCCAGAAAACAATGAAGTGAAATGACTAACCTCATACTCAGACTAAATGTCCCCTTGAATGCATGACTATGGAAAAGGTTTCACGTCAACTCAGCGTGAGCCATCCTCCAGGAACCAGGAGATTCACTTTGGGAATTTTGGATGGGATGGAGCAGAAAGTGGACAGCAACTGATACAGCCTCTCACCTATCTACAGCCTTCACCCACCTGCTCATTCAAAAGTGTTCTTGTATAAAATTAATTGACATAACAATTAACCAGACCCAAGAGTACTTGTTCTTGTAGTGGGAATGTATATTTAGTGTCTGCTATTAATGAGCTCTTGGAAAATTTCCCCTAAGATTTCTTCAGGCAGGGATACAAGATCTGTTATATCCATAAAACACAATAGCTTGCAGCTGTGTTAACATACTTAGAAGCACATTAATGACACTATATTATTAAGCAAGTTCAAAGAAAAGAGCAAGTCATTACAAAACCCACCCCAGACCCAACTGGATTTTCCATCTCCTAACAGGAGCCCAGCTATCTGCTGGCTGATAGTATTGTTTAGGAACCCTCTGAATCTCCCTGCCCTTTCCCACACACCCCCAGCCACAAAGCAGCCTGATTAGGTTTCTCCCCCTACATCTCTCCACTAATCCCTCCTTATAGAGGTAAACTTAACAGAAACCCACTGCAAGGTACCCAAGAGAGCCAAAGCAGGCACTGAATAACATACCAGGCTAAAGGTGGAAGGCACAGCACTTTGGCAGAGGCATTTAAGGAATCTCCAAGCTCTCAGGTATGGCTGGAAGCCCCCACTGTGCACATTGGAGATGTTGGCAACCACGCACCTTAGATGGGTGCATCTTCAACTTTGTTTCTCTTCTCGGAATCCTCCTAGTTTCCTCTATTCTCCCCACAGTTTACCTTAGTGGTCTTAATGTAAAAGGAAAATACTCAGTTCCACTCAGACCACGCAAAGCTTAAACTGTTGCTCAAAACACAGCAACATTGCTTGGTTTTTCCACCAGAAATCCTTTTTTTTTTTTTCTCTCTCTCTCTCTCCTGAGACAGTTCATCATGAAGGTACCACTACCACTCTAGTTTCACAGCTAAATCCCAGAGCCTCTTAAATCTTGCTCAGTGTAGAGTCTGTGCCCTGAAAAATTACAATCACAGAAGGGTTGGAAGGGACCTCNAGGAGATCCCCCTCAGCCTTCTCTTCTCCAGGCTGAACAAGCCCAGGTCTCTCAGCCTTTCCTCACCAGGGAGATGCTCCATCCCCTGAGCATCCTTGTGGCTCTGCGCTGGCCTTGCTCCAGCAGCTCCCTGATAGTCATGAAGAAGGGACTGAAGCTGCTGCACAAAAGAGGCAGCCAAAAGCAAGAAAAGACCCCACCAGTGGTGATGCAATAAGCTGGACAGATAAGCTTGGGAAACAACAGTGGGGTACAAGATGCAGCAAGCAGGGTCAGGGGACAAAGAAGGGAAGGAAAGAAGAAAAGAAAAGGAAGACTGTCCGGCTGGCATAAGGGGGCTATTAGGAGCCACAGATGGAAACAATTGCTGAAGGAAATAATAAATATTTATATTCTCTACAGGGAAGTGAATGAGACCTGTCTAGATAAGATGAAGACAGTGGGATAATGAGCTCAGATAGCACCCAGGAGCATCCAGCATATACAAAGTGCATTTGGAGCCTGTCCATGAGAGAGGATAAAGACTTTGTCAGGACCACAGCCCTTTCTGAGATCTCCCATTATTCACTGTCAGCAGAAATTCTGGGGCACATCTCATAGGAGTGATCACATATCACAGGAGAGTTTCACCAGTTTCAAATGGGGGCACTAAGCACCAAGAAGTTTTGACTCAAGAACACACAGCCTTATTTTTACTGGAATTATCTGAATACAAAAGAAAGTCACGCCAAGTAATCAAGCAGGCTAATCCCCTGGAAATGACTAACCATAAAACTCTATGTAGGAAGTGGGATGTCCCATCATCTTCACCGGTGTTCACAATAAAAAAAATCAATTTTGCTTATAGTCAAAGAAAAGAAATTCATTGACAGATGGTCATCTTAAGTGCTATGGTTTGTCTCCATATATAATGAAAAATATATAAACCTTCTGTTGCACAGCAGAGGAGAGAGGTTTGAACACCTGTTTCAAATTATTATGATACTATAAACATTCTTGGAAATTGGAAAGCCCTGTGTTTTAAGAAAGTGAGAAGTGTCATTGCCAGCTAAACTAAATTGAGTAGGCTTGGGTCCAGTAAGCAGTGAAAGAGAGAATTATGTGTATAGCCGCTGGCATACAGCTGATAAGAAAACTGAGTGGGCATAAAGTTAAAACCTAACACTGCAGAAATCCTGTCATTTTATGAAGTATATACATAAATTAGCTGTGCAAATTGTATTTCTTAATGTACTTCCAATATTTCCTTTTCAGGTTTGTCATCTTTGGAATCCCTTCACAGCAAAATAGATCATTTGAAATGTCCAAATTAAGAGAAACATTAGGTAGGTTTGGCTAAAAATGTTCATCCAATATCTAGCAAAGACTGATTGAATTTTATTTTACTCTAAGGGATGCGAGTTGTTGCCACTTCATCACTTCTTCCAAACCCATTCCAATGATGGATCCAAGTTCACGTCAGTATCCAATAAAGTTGTCAGTGCCTTATGCCGATTCTTTCCAGAAAACATCTGCTTCCACAAAGCTCTCCTAACAAAATGCTGACAAAATGCTGTGGGGCTGCATGTCCAATGGTTAACCAAGAAAGATATATGCCAATAGCAAGTGGCCATGACAAATAGATGTCATCCCAGCACCCCTGCACACCGCAGGTCAGTGGAAAATACACACTTTTCAGTCTCATCACATAGGTATGCATCAGTCATTCAACAAGACTTTCTGCTTCTAGACCATGAAATGAGAAATACTGGTACACTTATCAAGCAAATTAAAAACCAGAATGTCTTTTAAGTCAGTCTGTAATTTTATAAGTTGGACCGATAGAAGCAGCTCTGCTGAAGCATCATTCAGTTGATGCAGCCTTTTGCATTCACAACAGCTACACCGAGGAGATCATCCCGCAGGAGCTTTTTAGATGGCTTTTTGGGAACCACCACTCCCAGGCTCACAGTATACTATGAATAACTGCTTAAAAACTTGAGTTGTTTTTGTCCAGACGAGCCATAATTTTCCTCTCTAGGGGTCATTTTGCATTACAATACATGTATGTTGCATGTTTTATTGGGTTTGTGTTTGTTTTACTATTTCTACTACTACACAAGCCAGCTGCCCCTGTCCTCATACAGCTCTAGGAACAGCAACTCAATACCTCGTACGTTTTCGTTATATTTAACCCAGGAATACTGACAGTGAAGTGAAAGCAAACAGAGTCGGAAGACAGGTTGTTTTCTGCCTTTTTTTTTACCTTTTCCTCCCCCACACATTACAAAAGGATTTGGGTATACCTCTCTTACAATCTTACAGGGAAGCAAGCTCCTCAAGCACCTACATCAATGTATAGCTCCATCGACTTTGTTAAGCTTTAACTTGAGCTAGGATAAATAGTAGTCAGTTATTCGTAAATGCTTTACAGTGTTTGCTTGGGTAAAATAAAAAATAAAGACTGTTTGAAGACACCTAAGTGCCACACTGCTTAGTACATCTTATTATTCTACTTGAACTAAAAATAAAAGGACTTACTTATAATTCGCTTACTTTTCTCTGGCTGAACAAAATTCACCAAGTTTTATTCTAAATACAAGCAGAAGTGATGCATGCTTTTCAGGTTTGTCTATCAAAGCCAGACACTGGGATTACAAAACTGACACCCACCTCTTTCCTGTTTAAGATTATGTTCAGGCTCACTTTTTTTTTTTTAAATTTGAGTACAATGTAAAAGTTATATAAGTGTGCCTTTCAGTTGTACTGAACCTTTAACCAGAGTTTAAAAAATATTTAAACATAACTGTGCTCTGGGAACAGAAATTATTTTGGAACGTAAACCTGTTTATTCTTCCCAGAATGTTAATGAAAATTATAGAGTATTTTTATAAATTAAATTCACTCTATATGATTTTACTTTACATGTTATGACACCTGGTCAAATTTTTAGCTCACCATACTCCTGAAAAACCCCACATAAGTGCATTCCACAAAGGCCAAATATGACTGTCAACAGTAGCTATGCAGAAAGGGGAACGGTAACAGAAGCAGACACCTGTAGGTTGAGCTTGCCTGGTAAATATCCTCTGTACAGTCAGCCACAAAAAAATAACTTTGCAGGACACTTCCAAAGCCAAAAGCAGTACTTCAGACTTACACTTTTTGTGATTCGATTCCATAACTTCATCTATTTGCCCTTAAGCCAAGGGCAGTAAAAGATCAGCCCATTCACTAAGATGGATGGAGCCAAAAAACTGGAGGCTTCAGCGTCTGCTCTCCTGCACACATAGATGCACAAACACGGAGCACTCAGTCTGCTTCAGATCTGATTTTTATTACATAAAAGTGACATTGCAGAGAATGCAGCATTAGTCCAAGTTTAAGTCAGACTTGCAGAACTGAAACCTCCCAAATTCCTTTCATCTACACTGATTGCTACTTGTTTCTACAGAAATAAAAGCCTGAAGGATAAATTTGACATTACTTAATGTATTGATTAGGACCATAGATCATAATCAACAACATATGGCATTACATAGGCAATACTCGCTCTGCTGCTCTTGTTAAAATGCTAAAGCAAGCTGAGCATCTAACCTCATAAAATGCTTTATACATACTGTAAATGAATGCATATACATCTACAGAATTACTTTTATCTACATGAGTTTATCTCCAAGAATACAAAAACTTAAAAATCATTCTTATATTATCAATTTAGCAGGTCCTAAAAGTAGAAACAAAAAAAAAATATGCACAGATCAAACTTACTGTGTAGAAAAGAAGGCCTTTACAAGGTATATATTACTTTTAAATACCTAAGAGATCTAAAGGTTGCATGAAGTTTAGCTAAGACTCAACAGTGCTTGAGCACAAAGGCTCTAAGCCTACAGGGTGAAGTAGTTCCTTAGTGAATATTATGTACTAACGTATTCTGTTAGTACACAGCACTGGGGCTTGGTGTGATGTCCGGTGAGAAAAGTTTTGCCTACTGACCTTCAGTTTTCCACCAGCCCCAGTTGAGGCCACCAGTATAAGCAGGACAGAAACATCTCCTACAGCGCAAAACTGCAACTACTTGGCTAAATTTGCCAGCCTGCTCTTCTAGTCATTTAAACATCCCTGGCTCTCTACTTTATTAAAAAAATTAATCTGAAAGACCTACTTTTACAGCAGTAACATCAATATTTTATATTCTCCCTTTTGCTGTAAAGATACCAGGCTGATTTATATGTTGTTTAAAAAAAGTACCGAACCTATCATATTATGTAATATAAAATACCACCTTTGTCTCCAAGGGAACATCACATTTTAATCCAAAACTACAAAGCTACAGAAATAGTCTGAGAATTAAATCTCCAACAAAGCCCACAGTGGACAAAGCGTTAAGGATAAAGGAAACTCTCAAATTCCTTAAAAATGAGCTTGCTTTGCCACAAAGCATTCCCAGAAGGACTTTAGAAAATTATTATTTTATTTCTCTGACATATTTGGCACATCAGAGGGCAGTGCACGTTTAGGAGTGTCCTAAATTGTCGCAAATTATCTATTTTAAGTGGCTGAATAAAGAGCCATTAAAAACGTGGCTGCATAGCAATGCTGATCATCAGCAACTCTCAGCCCAGCAATCTATCTCTGCCAGGAAGATTTTTTTTTCCCTACCTTCTTTTCATTCCTTTATTATCCATTTGTAGACTGACCCAATTCTCCTAAATTTTTATATACTTTTTTTATACAAAAGCCTAATAACATCATGAAAGTGGGTGTGAATCTAAAATGTTTCTTTGCATACCTACTCTCCATTCTCAATATTTCACAGGCAAGTTAAGAAGTGGCACACACACAACACCAATTAGACAAAAGCCAGTTGTATGCACTAGAGACCTGTTGTTATATGGCCAAGGTTCCTGCGCTTTTAAGGAAGCTGTGAAAGTGTATGCTTAATTGTACACTGAAAGGAGATGATTATCACGGGTTTTTCCCAAGGAATCCTCTGCTAACATCACTGGAAAGTTCTGAGCACTGGCTTAAACTTTTTGCTGTGAGATGATGTACTCTCAGTCCAATCTAATTCTGCAATCTTGTCTGCTTCGATATATATTATAAAGCATAATAACACAAAGTATAGCAGTATAACACAGAAATACCAAAAAAAACATACAGAACTACGACCCTTGTAACAGCCTCTCTGAGATGTTGCATAGTAACACTGACCAGTATTTTATAAGTGCTTGCTTTTTCATTTTTTCTTTCATTTTTTTTTATTTTAAGCCAGTAATCTAAACTAACAGTCATCCAACAAAATAATTACCCTACTTCCATTTTGTCTAATCTACACAACACAAAATTAGGGCAGTGACACACTTGCATATGTATTTAGGCTCCAGAAAGCATTTGAGTCCCTCCAAGATTAAACACACGTTTAAGTTTTTTCTGAAATAGGGCCAAACTGCTTGGCTTTACGTGGAAAACAATAACAAGTAAGATGCTATAGAGGTTAATCATGGCTTCCTAAATCACATCACATTAAAAAAAAATCCCGAAAACAAACAAAAAAACCCTCTGAGACCTGCATCTCTTGCCTGCATCATCTTCTGACATTTTGGGTTGAGAACCATTAAATGCATTCACCCTCAGCCTAGGTTACCCATTTGATTTTTCACTACAAGAATTTTTCCATCAGCAAAATGACTAAGTGATCCCACCTCCTACAGACTGCGTAACTTCATCCCATTCAGCAGTGTTGATGCTGCATATTAAATACTCTGGATGATATCACACATAGCTTCAGCTGAACTCAGGATTACTGGTGTTTTGGATATATGGCTGGTGCCATTGCTAGCGATGGAGTATTTAGTCCCTTTGCTTTTCACATACCACAAGTTTTGGCATTTCCTGCATCCCACAACACCCTCAAGCACAGCCCCAATAGCAGCCTTTAAACATGTAAAAGGTTCTTACGGTAAAGGAGGAAGGACACTTTTCTTCGTATCCATTGGGAACGGTACAAGAGTAATGGGCTTAAACAGAAGCAGAGAAGATTTAACCAGGATATTATGATCCCCCACACACACTACCAAGAAGAGCTAATCAGTGGAACAGAATATTTAGGGACCTCCATCAGGAGAGGTTTTTAAGAACAAGTTAGATCTGCCAGACAGGTTAGAAAATCTCTCAGCTGTAGGAAAGAGGGCAAAAGGGGGCTGTCTTTGGGGGCAAAAGCTCACTTCTAGATTTTTCAATGTGCTTAATTCAGTACCTTGCATATTGTCAGTATTTTAGCCAAAAATTAGAGGTGCCAAGTGACCTTCCCTGCTGTAGAGAACAAAGTCAATGGCAGAAATAGGATTATAAACTCAGGAATTTGGAACTCCAGTCCCCCTAGTGCTTCACAGCAGACCCACTGAATATATTTCTATACATGCACACACATACGTATATACCTGTACAAAAGCATTCATAGTCATCCAGCCTATGAGCAGGAGGCAGTGCTCAGGCACAGAGCCACGCTGATGTGTCTGCACGGCTCCTGGACCATGACTAGTTTGTATCCCATACTCTTTTAAACACAGCAGAGCAAACATTTCACTTCAAACTATGCACGTTTATCCCATGAAATGTTTCCCCGAGGTTAACCTATGTGCTCTCTTCTATCTCACCTGGGAAGGTGGCAGCTGAAGAGTGCACCGATGCCTCATGCTCTCCCTGGAGCAGGGCAGGGACACGACCATTCAAATCCCCCTCAGCAGCATGAAGAAGCTTTCACCTAATTCTTAAGGAACAGGGGAGTTTCCCTCCTGGCCTTGCCAGTGCTTTCTCCATCTGCAAGTGAACACTACATGACTATATATTATATTTTTAAACACATTTTATGTCTCCTTCTTTTTAGGTTTTATTTAATAGCAAACAGCTTGTCTCCTTAACAGTAAAAAGCAAAGTGACAGAAAACAAATTAGTTTCTAAATTTAAAACTGTGTTACATTGCCAAGGCAACTGAAGATCTACAATTACATAAAGCAAATAATACCTACTTGTAAGAACAGAACCAAAACTAATTCTGGGAAGAGTTGGTCTTTGAATATAATTACACTGAAATAATAAACTAATAATTTTAAAACACATCAGGAAAACAGGGCTATATCTGGTTGCATTCAAGAAAGTCAAACACTCCCAGGTTATATGCAGGAAATGGCATCCAAGGGACAAGCAATGAAATCTGCTTGCTTTGTTACAAAAGGTTTATATGTGCTCCTGACACAGACACAGCAGTCAAAAATCATTTTCTGATACAAACAAATCATGTCTTGGAGCCCAAATGCTACAAGTGAATTGTTCAGCGCCCAGCGCTGTAAAGGAACACAGCAACGGTGAACCCTTCCAGGGGTTCTTTATAAGCTTTTCCTCTTCAGTTTAGCTCACATGAAAAAATGTGAAGACTGTTTTTTCTCTAAAAACAGTCAGATTCATTCCTGAAAGTGCATTCATTTTAAAAAGCAAATCCTTAACAAACAGCCCCCAGCCGGTCAGGTGGGCATCTCTGCAGCAATGAGAAATGGATCCAGACACGGGTCCCAGGCCTCCCATCAACCCAGCACCATGCACTAAGGAAGCTGCTGTGGCAAGGGATATGGGGCCACCCCAGCTGACCCCACAGCCCTGTTTTATTCCAAATGTTTTGTATAAAGAACACAAGCCCTGCCTTGGACAATAACACGTCAGTAATCACATCATCCAGTACCTCCCCCAGCTCCTCAGCTCGAGTGCCCATGCCACCAGGTGATAACATGAACCCATAGGATCCCTTTGGCGTATCACCCATCACCTCTGAAACCATATTACACGTCGAACTGGTGATCCACCACTTTAGGCACAACAGGAGGGATGAAAGCACTGGAAGTGCTTTGTGAACGACACAGCAGCCATGGCTGGGATACAACAAAACCAGCAAGGGAAGCTCTCAAGATGTCCTGGTAGCAGCTTGAACTCCAAAGCAACAAAGAAATCAGGAGACAAAAAAAAAGGATTTCTGCTTGCTTGTTTCAAAAAATCCCATTTGTCCACATATGCAGATCTCAAGAGACCATGGAAATCAGGCAATAGAAAAAAAAGCATTAACATTCAATGCTGCTGAGCAAAAGTACCCACTGAAGGACGCTGTACAGCACCTGTGCACATAACTAGAAGCTAATCACCTTACTGAGCCCTGCAGCTCCATACCCTCAGTAATCCATATGGGACTGCTTTCATAAAAAACAGTTATAGAGAGGTGGGAAATTAAAAAGGGTATCTATAATCGACTGCCAAATTTCAAAGTAATAGGCACTTCTGGTTGGCCTTCTACAAATGGAAAGAATACATTACTGAAGAAGATATTCAGAAATCCCATGTTCTAAAAACAAAAATCAAGTTTACAGTAGGACCTGAAAATAAGTGTTACGTATAGTATATTTTGTGTGTTCTTGAATTCACCTGGTTATTTTAGTGGTCTGTAAAGAACATGACCAAAACCAAAAATGTTTTCCATCAAAATCTGTACAAGGAAAAACAGGCCTGGACTGTGGCTTTCTCTCCTTCATGACACACAAATTACTGTCTAAGGGGCTTCAATCCCATGCCTATTTAAGAAAATTAAAAAATCCTGCTGTATCTCCTCTGCTGTCCCGCTCAGTCAGTACCTGGGTAATTCCTAGTTGTTGGGCCCCAGCAGCCCCCAAAGCTGAAGCAGAGACAGACTCTATGTAATCATACACACACAAAAAAAAAAATAAATCCCATTTCTCCATTCTCAACATTTCTTTCATCAAAGACAAGTCAACATCTGCAAATCCTTCATTCTCCTTCCCTAAATCAGTGTAGGGACTGTTGTAAAGACCTGATAAATAAACTAAGCCTTCCAAAGATCTACTATGCATGTGTTGTTGCAGCAGGCTATACATCTCCACTGCCTGTCCCACTCTATTTATATTGTTTCCCAAAGGACAGTTTAAAGGCCAAAGAGTTTCCAAAAGCTTTCAAGTCTTCTGCTTCTCTAGCTTACTGTTGCTGAGACAGACGAGTACGGACAAAACTCAGAGAAAGCAGTTTTAAGCTGCAGAATGTATGGGACTGGCAAACCAGTAACAGATTTCTAATTGGATTTGTCTCTTGCTATTTTAATTTAGGGTGCTTGGCTATCCAAGCATGTTAGAATAATTCTGAGAGCCCCTGGAGTATCAAGAATACAGTCACTAAAAACATCTACAGGCACAGCAAGTTGCTTTTCACATTTGCTGCCATACATGAATAGCCACGCTTCTCAAGTGAAGACAGGGAAGCACTTCTCTCCAGATTGTGCCCAAGAAATGTTTGCTATTTCTTTGTAATGTGTCATAATCCCACAGTGAAACACCAGCCCAATGGTGTTTCAGAAAACCATCTGCCAGTTGGGGTTTTGTTTGGTTGGTTGGTTGTTTTTTGAGATATAGCCACAAGATATATAGTCTTCCTCACATTGCGCTCAAGATAAACCTTACCTCCTCCAACTCCCTTTTCTGTGTGCCCTATAAAATGAAAGTTTTACAGCAAACTATCTACTGAAAAATGTTATGGAAAATATATCTGCACCACAGGTGCCAACTAAGCACTAANGCACTAATTCTAAATTCAGCCCCTCCAAACATTGTTCCATGTGAACGTACTTGGTCTCTGCAAGAGGCAGACGCGGCTCTGAATGCAAAAGTGACAGGCTTAAAAATTTAGCCATGCTCTCTGTATACTGGTGTTAAGGCCTCTACGGATACCAGCAAGCTATTCAAATGCCATGATGGCTGTCTAGACATGTCTGTAAATTACTTTTGAGGGGGACATGAAACACAGCTGGGTACCAGGAAGCTCTGAGCTCTACATTATTAGGAAGAGAACTGGAAGCACTCCTGGGCCATCAACACCAGCCCTCTCCCTGCTGACAGTCATAACCTTTACCATACATCAGCCCCATCCCTCATAAAACTAGTTCTGTTTCTTGCCCAGTATTCCCAGTCCTCCTGCAGCTAGAAACCTATTAATTTTCAGCCTAAATTTATTCAAACCTAGTTTATATCCCCTTGTCCAGCTGACAAAACTGTCCTCTAAGCAGTTTCCCCCCTTCTTTGCTTTATCCCCCAATGTACTTATACAGAGCAATCATATCCCTTCTGTCTTCATTTTGCTCAGCTTAACAAGGAGAGCNGGAGAGCTGCTCCAGCCTCTGGTGGGACTGGCTCCCCCATCCCCGATAAGCCAGGCATCCTTTCCAGACATCTGTTCCAGCCCCAGCTGGGTTTTCCCAAAGCACGAGTAACCATAACCCCAGACAGATTTCAGCTGAGAACTTGACAGCACCTTTCACAACACACTGCATCACATTAACAGGTCAAAAGCATCCTGTGATCAACTAAATGCCCCACAGGTCTTCCTCTGCCTGTTGATCTTCATCTCCTTAGTCCTCCGGCCATGACCC
>VZTV01029670.1:0-25024 GCA_013400875.1 Anhinga rufa
TCTTCTTCTTTTTCTTCTTCTCTCTTTTCTTTGAAGCTGAACAGCCCATGGCACAAAGCCTAAGAAGGAAGTTCGGTAGCAGTCTCAGATCACCAGGTTCTCTGCTGATCCCTGCAGCCAGCATGGACTAAGTACAACCTTATAAAAAATAGTTCTGAAAGTAAGAGTGGAGATGACATAAAGCATTGCCAAGATTAGCTTCTGAAAATATTTCTTATCTACAGCCTACTTGAACAGACAGGACCTTCTTCCTCTGATACCTTTCACACATTTTTGTCTCAGCTTACGTGGTATGTGAATTATTCATGGTCTGCTGGTGTAACTTTGCTGCCTATTACAGTTTTGGGCAGCATGTGCTTTCCTCACCTGATCCACCAGCAAACATGCTGTCTGCATCCCCGTGATGTGCCCATTTGTGGTACTTCTCTGGCAGGCAAATGTGAGCAAAAATCCCAAGCAAATGTTCTGTCAGAGTCCTGGAAATGGTTGATTCAGCTCCTCTCTGGACCGTTTGGACAGGGTAACAGCAGCGCTGGAAAAGTTAAAGCCTATCTCCTGAGGCTGTTGGATGATTACTTGCAAACATTGCGAGATTTTTGAGGCATGGATATGTGCCCAGTAGCAGATGTAAAGGAAGCCGGAAGACTTCTCACAGATGTTATTCTACATAGGTACAAACAAATACTAAAAATGTATGCAATTATTTAACTAGAATCAATATATGCTGGTTTGGATTCGTATAGGTATTTCAAGTATAGCCCAGGATGTTTTCTGTTTACTGAAGGTATATGCTCAGATACAGAGAGAGGCGGACACTTCATTAAGATAATACAGAAAGCGAGGCAATAATATCTGTGTCACTAGAGCAGTAATTTCACTGAAACAAAAAAGATAAGCTTTTCAATGACAAACTATATTTGCTAGTATTGTATTGTTTTTTCCCTTGAAAATACAAACTAACATGCATGTAGAAGAGAAACCAGCAAGAACTTCTCCCCCCCTAAAAGACACCACCTTCCCCCTCCAAATTCAGAATCAAGTGCCCCAATCTGGTTTTCCAGAAATGAAATCCAGTTATGGCACTTTTAAAACCTTGTATTTCAAAGACTATTAGAACTTTTAAGAGCACTGTCTGACCTTCCACAGTGTGTGCGACTGAACTTCCAGGATTTGCTCCCAAGCATTCGTGCACTGTGTCTCTAAGCGAGCTCTCCGTATGGGATTTGCAGCCGTGAACACTAAAACGCAAGTCAGTCCGTGTACTCCACCCCACTACAGATCAGCTTTGTGAAGAACCTCCTCCAGGGCCAGGGTCCTGATTTTAGGGCCCAGGTGTGCATCATTATGCTTTGTGAGTCACATATTTTCAAGTCTTAAATATGACATAGTTCCATCTTTGCCCATGGAAGTGCTTATGTTTATATGGATATACACTTTCATTAAAAATAGACATGCCTCTTGATCTTCATGCTTACAGAAAATATGCTCAGAAGCAGTGACTGTCTCAGGAGCAAGCCATCATGAAAATCTGACATGTATTTTAGTATCGATATGCAGATATTCACATCCGTTCTGAATTGCATGACAGCATTGTTTATTTGTGCAAGGCAAATATCACATATAACACAAATCACCATGAAATTACTGAGTAGTTACTTGATCATTTAATTATTGTGCAGTTACATAATAACTCCATGACTATTGAAGCCCTTCAGATTGCATTAATTGTACTCGGAGTAATTATTCCCATCCGCTGATATAGATATATGTCATACAGTTTGCTAGACAAGATAAATTTTTCAGAAACTCATGAGTGAAGAGAGAGTTTTAAAAATGGGCTGGCCACCACAGTCTTAATTATAGCACTTGGCAGCGTGAATTTATTTCACCTAACATTGCATAATGTAATTATATTATCCCAACAGAAAAGTATATGAATTGCACTTTGTAGTTGATATATCTCCAAGGATGAGATGCAAATATATAAATAACAATTAAACTAAAACTCAGTCACATTCCAGAATAAGTTGGTTCTCTGACCTGCAGTGACACTGTCCTGAAGGTCTGGCTTTAGAGGTCGATTTTGGGCATTCGTGGTCCCTGCAGAGGTGCCTGTAGCTGAGCTAAGGACTTCTGCTTGCTCCACAGTAAGGTGCAGCCTCTGGCTGCCTATTGATCCCATCTGCCCCTAATCCCACGGTGTTGGGCAGCATCACTCTATGTGCAGATGGGATTCACGGGGAGCAGCTACACAAGAGTATCTGTCCAATGGCAGAGCGGGTAGCTATGGAGAGGTCCATACTAAGGAGTGGAGAACATTGGAGTTTTATCCCAGTTTTCCCTAACAAAACCTGAAGGCAGTTCTACCTGTACAGTGTGGATGCAAGACACCTTTTTTTATCCAAATATGTGCCAGACTTGCTCTCAAAAGGCACGATATATATATATATATATATAATATATATATATGAAAATCTCAATATCTGTATAGAGAAAGTTACGGTTCATTAGACCTAAAAGGACTAGGTTCATTTCCAGCTCCATTTCCAGGAACCTTCTTGGCTGATGCTGGGAAAGTCAAATGGCATCTTTGTGATGTTGCGGTGGAATCATCTCATCTATTTAGATTTCGACTTCTTGAGGCAGAGGCGGTTTCTTGTGTGCCTATCGGGACTCAGCAGAACAGGGCTCTGATCTTGGTTCAAGCAGCTGAATGGCACTGCGAGCTGATGAAAACAAGGATGCGGCTAGGAGCTGATATACCAAGGGTGTGAAATGGCACCTGAAATGGCATAACAGACTCCGTTAGCGCTGGCCAGTTTGGTAGTTCCTTCTGTGTTACACATTGCAGGTGGGGTGCCAAGAAATCAGCAACATTTACTTCTTGATTTCTGAAGTGAATCTGTATTTAGTGGATTTTTTTTGAAGAAATCTGATCATTTTTCATTTGCCTAAAAGTGATATTGGCNATTATTATTTATTATTTCTGCTTATCTTGTTTTGATCAGGGCTGTGTCTATCACTATAGATCAAGCAGAACCCTGTTGTACCCAAAAAGTAGAAGCAGACTGATCATAATAAAATTACTATTTTTTTTCTCCCTTGGAAACCAGAAATAAGCACACTAAAATAATGTAACCAGTGACTGTACAGGCATTTTGTAGCATCGTTAACACCGCTAACATTTCATAACACAACTTGCCTTATGCACGTAAGCAATAGCCGCAGCTGTAAAGGGACTAACTGAGACTCACAGCATAGTTGCCCAAATGGGGAATAGGAAAACGTGCAAAAAGTAAAATCTGCAAGAGAGGAATGAGCAGGCAGCTAAGCTGTCTGGTAAAACCAAAATAATCCTGCAAATCAGGTAGGAAGGGTGATTCTGCAGGACAGTCCGTCGGAATAAATGAAGCTGGAAAAAATCCTCACCCTGAAAATAAGGCATCAAGGGTAAATGAAGTGACCCTCCTTTCTTTTTAGGGGGTAGGGGGACGACAAGCACAAAAAACCCCCATCAACGATGAATGAGGAAGGATGAGGAAGAAAGCAAGCAGCCCCTTTCAGTTCTGGCTTCCTCCATCAAAGCAGTGTCACGACTGGCCGCCTTGGCCTTAGCCACTGAAGACCACGAAGATCAATGTGGCAATGTGTAATGTTAATGAATATCAATCCAATAAAGAGTTGTTTTAAAGTTTGGAAATTGGTCTGCTTTAAATAATCCCATGACATGATCTCTAATTCCCTAGCTGGCATACAGATCTACATATGTTCAGCTGCAACAGTCGCTGGTAATTTTAAAACACACAATGGCACCAGAGCCTCACACACTAGAGAGAGAAATCTAGGGGTTACTCTCAGGGTGGGTTTCTTTTAAAATTACTTTTATACTTTTTACAGTTTAGAAATGTATGAGGAGATACACTTCTAAGCTTGCATCAAAGGAGGCCGCTGATCTCAGATGAGCTAGATGACATATCAACTGTGTGTCATACAGCCTTCAGCATATAATATCTTCAAATATAGTTAAGTTCTCGCATCCTATGTGGCACGCAAAATTTATTTATGCCACAGAAACCTTCCCACAACTCTGCTTTCCCCTTTATTCTGTTCAACAGCCACAATCTATAAACGGTAAATTTTTATTCTGCAAATTGTATTTACAATAATTAGTTAAGAAAATAATAAAATTAATAAAATTAATATAACAACAACAACAACAACAATAATAAATAATTGGCTGGTTTATTCTTTGTTTCTAAATCCTAGACTTAAACCCAAGGTATTAGGGTTGTGCCTATATGCTCATGTAATTGATTGGACAAAGTGGACTTGCTGGTTTTGTGACCAAGGAAAGCATGCTAAACCTGTTCTGCTTTTCACTCTCCACAAAGCACAGGTAGTTGATGGGTAAGAGCCATACATGCCTTTTCCACCTGTAGACAAGAACTGAGGGTAACTTTGAACCTAGTTAATGGGGGGAGTTTTACTATCTCTGTCTCTGCTCCAGCAAACTGACACAGCAGCTAGCTCCCCATTTTACTTTATAACCTGAATTTCTGCTAAAATGATCCCAGTGAAACAGGTAATGTTGTTTCTTCTTAAATGACCATCATTAGTATTCAGAGTGCATGTCAGCTCGAGCTAAACAGAACAATTTCCACGTGGCAATCAGGGGGCAAGCTGGCATCCCCTGATGGCCTTGGATGTCTCTGCTGGTCCCCAGCCTCCTGTGGTGCATGCCCACACCCACCCTGGGCTGTGCCCCACACTGGAGATGGGCTCTCCATAACAGCTTCCCAGCAGCTGCTTTCTCTTCTGCACGGGTTGGCTGCATCCAGGACTGTCCAATGCCCATAGGGTTGTGGGCGGGATTGCTTTTTAATGAAAAACAGCAATTAAAAAAATTTAATTAATTCAGTTTGTTTTTTTTTTTTTTTTTTTTAAGCTTAAAATATCTAATTAACTGCTTCCTGAAGTCAGGCTCAAGGAGTCCTAAAAACAATGTTGTTTCAGCTGTAATATGGTCACAAATTACGTACCTTGAGAAATAGTATCCGATTCATCAGTGATATTTTGAGGAAAGGGAGGGATGGTAAACTAACCAGAATATCTATGTGCGATTAAAGCAGCCCATTCTCTGAAAATGCTGTACCAAACACTTTATTTACCATAGTTTCAGCTTTTAAATATTGTGTTAAAATGGCCAAACCTGACTGAATGAAAGGAGACACTTTTAGGGGGGTTCTAGAGGCTACACTAAAAAAAAAAGGTCAGTATCTGCAAGAATGGGGGTAAGGCATTTGTTTTGGGGTTGTTGGTGCATTACTTCAGTACATTTTGTCTATGAATTGCCTTCATGATTATGCCTGCCACTATCATTTAGGATGTTTATTGATGTTTTACCGTTACCTTTGTCAAGAAGCAGTGTCCTGGAACAGAAAACTCAATAGGTCTTTCCCATAAAGTCAAAGAAACCAAACTAATCAACCTGGAAAGTTGTTCTCTGTCCCTCATTACCAGCTTCTCCTTGAATCAAAGTGTTGAGAATTGATATCAAGGTACATAGCTAATAGCTTTATTGAACGTCTCCACTGCATATGTATCTGTGTGGTCTTGAATAAGCTCCCAAACTGCTGTGCCAGCATGCTTTGGGCTCATTTTAAAATTTACAACTCCCTTTTTTTTTTTTTTTTTCCTCCAAGGGCATTATTCTCAGCTGCTCCAAAGTCTAAAAGTCATGCACCTGGACAATAACTTTTCAGGCTCTCAGCTAGAGATTTCTGTTCTACTTTGCCAAGAGCTTTTCATGACTTTCCCTCCTGCTCTCATCACTGATAGGTACCATTAACAGAAAGCTTCAAGTTGTCATGAGACACAAACCAGAATAAACAGACTCTGCCCTTTCACCTAGCAGTTTGTAAACAGAGATTAAGCTAACAGTGTGTGTTGTCTACACCTATAAACATCCTCTCGGGACATAGGTGACTTGAAATACACCTTGTCCTTACCATGAGGGAAACCTCACTCTTTCATATGTCTGCATTTTTGATATACGTTGCTCTGGTTAACACTTCGCTTTTGAGATAAAAATAGCATGCTGTTTTGGTATAAAACTAAGTTCATCTGCAGCTGTTAGGCTTTGGAAACTGCTTGACACTTCTTAGGATAATAATAATAAAAAGTGAAAAGAATTTACTGTTAATGAAACTTAGAAAGTTTAAAGTAGTATTTACTAAGTTGACTTTTAAAAAGCAGGCTGCAAAACTACTATTTTTACATTGTATTAAACTTCCCCAGTGATTTTCGTATCAGTTGAAAAAAAACAGGAAAACACTGGTAAGCAATTCATTACACTTTGGCAAAAGCTGTCAGCCTCTGCTGAAGAGATTCAAAAATAAGTCACATCGAAGAATGTGAAATACCATTGATTTTAAGAGGCAGAGCTCCCTCAAAGGTTGAAATAATTGGTATGTTTATATGGGGAAACTTAGACAGTATCTTGATAGCCTGGTGACTGCAACCTCCCTTTCTGCATCTGCATGCAAGCCAAAAAACCCTCTGTTTTGTGTGGCGACTACAATAGTTGAGGGCCAAGGCTAACACCTTGTATGTTAATATTGCAAATGTCTGTAAGCAAACATATAAAACCTACTTCATAACCGTGTACAAATGAAGCCATCAGCCCCTCTCTAAATCAGGTGTTATCGAGTTATGTAGTTTTGTAGGTACAAAAGGTTTTCATACAACCCCTGCTGCCAATATCACTTTTAGGCAAATGAAAAATGATCAGATTTCTTCAAAAAAAATCCACTAAATACAGATTCACTTCAGAAATCAAGAAGTAAATGTTGCTGATTTCTTGGCAGCGCTGCTGGTACAGTACTGCCAAATCACTTACTGTACAGCGTGAGGCTGAACCAAGAGGCATAAAGAAGAACTAACAGTGCTAGTCACATGCAGCAATTAGCTATGGTAACAGAATTGTTTTTAAACCAGGATTTGGACTTCATTTAAATAAAACTCGCCTCAAATTTACATGTTACAAAGCACTCTGCCTGGAATGAAAGTACTTAGTGTGCTGAGTCTCTGTGATTAGATTTTAATTTCAGGCAGCCAGGCAGGGTTAGATGTGGGGGTGAAAAATACTCCTTGCTTGTAGAAAACATATTAATTCTTTAGATAAATAAAGATTCACCCTTCCCACTCCTGCCAGAGAATTATTCAACCATTTTTAAAAAAGCTATATTGTTAAATAGTTCTCTTCAGTCTTAAGCTGAAAACCAATATACCTTGATTAAGAAGTGATTAATATTACTTGGTGAGAAGCTAAGCTGTCATATAATAGTCTGGAGGATCCGCAAAAAGTCAGGAAGATATTACAACACAGCATGAGCTACTCTCTGATCTTCTAAATACCTGGACTGTATTTGCTTCTACAATTTCTGTCTTATCTAACCTTCTTTATGTTCACCTGTAAGTTTATATTAAAGCTCCAATCAGTAGTATGGCTTCTAACACTGAAGATTTCATACTGTACAGAAATTAACCACCTCAAGTACACGCATTTGCACATTAAAATCCTTCCTGCCACTGCAGTGCATTTCCAAGATAGGAAAGCCCAGACAGAAACACCAATGCAAACATGTAGGTATTAGAGCATGGAGATATAGACATATACGTGTGCGCACCTGATTTTTTAAATCCAAAAAATGAGTACTTACTAGAGGCTATTAATACAAGGAATAATAACACCACCAGTGATAATAACAATTAGCTATTTTGGAATAGTGTGATGACTGATGGCTTTTCAGGCATATTTACACAAGGTGTGGTACGAATATCTTTAATATCCAGTATACAACATCCTTACAAAACAGATGTTTATGCAGCTACAAAGTTCCCTCCGGAGAGAGATGTAATAAATTAATTCAACTCCTAAAAACTGGCAAAACCAGAGTAAACACTGTGCATAGTCAAGCCATGGCTGGTGATGGTCCCTGTGCAAGATGCTTGCCCTCTGCACATGGGGCAGACCTGAAGCGGGAAGGGCAGGGGGAAAAGCTCCCTTTGCCTTAGGGCACGCAGCATGTCAGGGGCCGGATTAGCAGGAGACCCCCTTCTCCCAGCTCCCTGGTTTATATGCTTAACCATGCCGCTCTTGATGGTGAAAGGAATTAATTGGCAAATTCAGCGAGTGCACAGATCAACCTAATTTGCTGTGACTTCACCAGCAGCGGTGCTGACCGCGCGCTCTGGGGTGCATCACGTGTGTTATCATATGCTCAGACCGTCACCGGCTCTTGAGCAAAAGTGGAGGAGCAGGGGGTAGTGCTGCAAAGACAAGGTGGCCTCAGTGCGGGAGCCAAGGGCAGACCTTGTTCCTGCTTTGGGAGACAGGAGGGCAATGTAGGACCTGCATCCCGCGGTCCCCTGGTTGTGTCACTTTTGATGCTGGGAGCAGGGAACAGGATGTGCATCCCGAGGCCAGCGACTTCTTTGTAGTGCTGGCTACTTGCCACCCAGTGAGGTTTGCGCTGGTTTATGTAAAAGCAATTAGGAGGAATAAACTCCTTGTAGCCCATGTGCTGCAAAAAAGCATCTCTCTATCGAGCTGCTGCAGTCCTTCGGTGAGATGCAAGCTCCGAGCTGGCCAAATGAAGTACAGGCTCTTCTGCTGAATCTGCCTGAAACATTTTTCTTATATCCCAGCTGTTACAGCACCCAGTCGACGGAGCTGTGAGATGAGGAACATATGCCTGTAACACTTCATTTCAACAGGCTCACTTAGTGTCTCTTACTTTGATCTTTCACTGTATACTTCCTGTAACTGGAGTTGGTTACAGGCTGAAACAAAGCCCAGAGTTACCAAAGAGTTTTTTTTCCCCCTAAATATTCCTTTTGTACCAGATTCTCTTACTGAGTGCGTCAAATGAACCAGCTGGAGGACAGCGTCTCTGCGAAAATGCTGCCGCAGTTCGAACTCTGTCTAACTGCCTTTGTGGCGGTCGGTGTCATACTGCCACGGTAGCTCTGAACCCGTTGCAGTTTTTCAGACCTGATAATGCCCTTTAGGTTCCCTTTTCAGCTAGGGACAGCCCACGCTAAACGCAATAAAGACCTGTGCAGAAGGTCTCTGTGTGAACTGGGGAGTCAACGCCGCTCCACTTGACCTTCATCATCCTTCATAAAAAACAATGAATTTTCAATCCCGAGCTTTGGCCTGTGTATTTAGTATTACCTATTAAGGTAGGGCTCAATCATTTTTTTAAACAGGAGTTTCCAAATGCTGCAGTAATGGTTATTTTGCACAGCGGACAGGCAGAGAATGATAACTCTTCGTTAAATATAAAGTGATCTCTTCCTAAAGAAGTGGTTGAACTGTCATGAACTAGTTTTGGCTACAACAAAGATGAAATATGGCTAAAAATACACCAGTGAACACACAAGCCTGCAGGAGTAAGCAGCCTTCTTTTCCACAATGGTTTATTCAGTTGTTTTTCCAGTATCACCCTTGCAGCATAACAATCAGATGAAAATAAAACACCAGCATTGCCCTGTAATAAGATTATTTTCTAACAGCACCGCATAGGTCTGTGTACACAGAATATCTTTCACTGTTGTGTCAAGTGCTGTGATTCCAACGATCTTTGTTAAAGGAGAAACAAGTTTTACATATACATATGAGCAACACGCAGGAATAAAGCTTTGCTAGAATGCTGTGGTTTTTAAAAATTAAGTATGTAAATGTTGTGCTGCATAAGCATGAGGTACATTTCAAACATATGGGGAGTAGAAATTGAACTAGAATTCAGTTATTCTGGATTCTCATTCCTATGCTCATTTCATTACAATATGGAATTGCAGAGGGAGCCTCGTCATCTTCAGATTTCAAAGTGTCTCAGACTTCCTAATATGCATGTCAGGTTGCTTGATTTTTATTATTCTTGTAAGTGGAGGTGACTGCTTAGTGTTTTACAGCATCATCAGTGATCATTCCTATAGAGTCAACAGGAAAAAGAAAGTTCTGTGTTTCTCAGATTCTAAACTTATTTTTTGCTTGTTTTGTGGTAGAACCCAAGAGCCCTCCCTTAAATCACTGAGTTTCTCAGCCTATACACTTAAGGAAAGAAAACCTGAAGAATTCCCTGGTGAATATAAAAAAAATGAAGATAAACATTTAAGAGATATGGAGGAAGTTTCCTTATGTGTCCTCTGGCCTAGAAGACAAATCAAAGCTGAATAATTTTAAAATTTTGAGTATCTTACATGTATTCTTTGTGAAGCTGTTCTAACACTGCATGCTTACCCTTCTCCTTTACATTTAACTGTTGAGAACAACTAAAATACAGAAAGAAGTACATGACATGGAATCTGAACACATTCAATAAGAAGTTACAACACAATCTATTCTGGGTGATCAAACCTCTAAAATCAAACCTGGGAGTTCACCTCTAAAATTTATTTGAGGAATTGTTATTAACAGGAGGATGTATAGTGAAGAAAAAAACTCAGTAGTAGAAATCAAAAGCCTTTCAATAAGATTATTGATTAATAAAGTTAATACATGTATTAAAATAAGATTATAATCCAGAAATGATTACCAGTTTGAATAACCAGCCTGAAGCATCTGGAAACAGTTGTCTTCCCAGAAATACTCACCCTGTGAAAAAGAGTTGTGGGGAAAAAAAAAATAAATAGAAAAAGGAGCAAATGTAAAAGCTTTGAACAAACGTGTTAAGCATATGGCTTGTTTACATGTCTCGCTACTAATTAGATATCTTAAAAAACATAATTTGTGAATTTAATGTCTAGAAGACTGCTGCTCCACTAGTGTGTTGCAAGCGTGCGTCAGGTCTACCCAAAGTCTGTGGTAGAGAGTATTAGCATTAAGCATGCTTTCCTTGCTTCAGCAGAAATCTGGTACAGCATGTTAACAAAATATTATTAGAATATTCTGGTACAGCAGAATAGATGCCAACATTGACTTGCGAGTGACAGTCATTAGCTAGAGTCAGTTGTGCTGGATTACTTCAGCAATCCCTTATTCTTTGTCCAAGAGGAGCCAGTGCCCTTTGCTTGGCTGGAGGATTGTAGCCTCACCTCAGTCTGAGACCAGAGGAAGCAGCTCGTTGGGATTTCTGTTTCTGCTGTTTGGAAACTGCCCTTTGTGCTGTCTGCCCTGTCTGTAAAGGCTGATGCTCTGCAGGTCTGTGTTGAGAAAAACCACCAACAGCTGGAGACCTGCAAAGGGAACCAAAAGTCTCATCCAGTGTTGGAGTGACCGGAAAACAAAGAGTTCTCTTTAAGAAGACTTCTTAAAAAAAAATGCTAGTAAATCTTCCAGCTATGCTACCTAGGTGATGGACTTGCCCTCTGCAATAGACTCAAAGGTCTTCAGGACTGGGGAGACTGAGAAAGCCACGAAGTGTGGAGGCACCATGAACTGGGGACAGAAGTGTCCAAGAGTCAGGAGAAAGCACGGTGTCTCACATAGTTACCATTAGGGTCTCCTTGCAGTCTGATGTTTGCGGACAAGACAAATACAGCTCCTTTTTCCTTCCTCAGTGAAGGGAAAAGAGAAGGAAGACATAAAGAAAGCCCAGGCTAATTCAGCAGCCCCATGGTTACAGGAAGCTTGCGATTTTGAAAATATTTTTCAAATATAATTATGTTGAGGTAAAACATCTTTTAAAAAATACTGCTCAACAATGAAATGTTTCTGTCCTCTTCAAACTGTTAGGCCTGAAAGCCTGCCAACAATACCCTTTGCAGCTGTTTATATTGGTTCAGTTCCCTTCCTGTTATCCATTTATTTGTTCTGTGCTTGTTAGCATTTTGTGCTAGTTCTAATTTCCTCTCCCTATCTAATCTACGCAGTTGACTCAGTTAAACTGTCAGATTCATCCTTTTTTCTGTTGCTTTTTCTCTTTTTTTATCTCAAGGTTCACATATTGTTTTAACTCCTCTTTAACTTATGAAAAGCTTTATATCTCTGTGTTAAATACTGACAGTATATGCTACATTTGCTAGCAAAACAAGGCAGAGCTTTTGCTTTCCTATGAATGCATGAAGAGTTTTTGGGATTGTGTTTCCCACTAACAGTAATGGGAACTGCATATGTAAATCTGTGTTTTACCTATAGTCCCCATTTATTTATTTAGTCCGTAACATAAAACCAAAATAATCAGGGCAAACATTCAGTGTCTTGTACATTTTACTAATAGAAAATAAATTAGTCCGTCTCATTTTTACATTAATTCTAGGGTCAAAATAGTTGACATTTAAAACTCATAAATGTGTACCTAGAGATGTTCTCGCATTCTTGCTCCACTCTTACTCTGGCAAAACTGAAACAGAGTTCAGTAAGAGTTCAGCCTAAAATGAGTTGCATAAATCTGGTTAAAGAATCCAGGATCTGTCGATGCATTTTTAATATACTTGAATATTATGGAAAATTCCATTGATTCATTCAGACTCCGTAATCAATGCTCACATATTCGCTAGCTTTCTCAGACAAAAGGGAAGAGTACACCGAGGAGTTAATTATGCAGAAGTGACATCAGTGCTCATATCTACCGTTATCATCCCGTGGTCCATTTTGACCAACGTTTCTAGCTCCATTCACCAAGAGCATCCTCCGGAGCTCACAGGAATCAATGGCAATAACCCAACCCAGTGCAATGAGCTCCCGGGCCAGCACAAAAGGAACTGAACTGAAATGTGGTTTGAAAGACTGTGAGGAGGCTTTGCCAAATGGCCGCTCCTGCACTGAAGGTTTTGGCGATAGAAGTGCTTCAGTAGCGGAACAGAGTCAGCCCTTTGTTTTCCAGGCACAGTCGTTTGCAAAACTGAAGGCTGTTGATGGTATGACTGATTTTATGAATTAAAAGGGAGGCAAAGCAATGCAGGAACCTTGCAATGAGAGTGGTTCTATTTCTAAATGGGTATCGTGGAGTCTCAAATGGGAGTGGTGAGCATACTCACCCCCTGCACTTTATTAAGGAAGGACATATGAAAGGCAAACGTTCATGCTCTTTGGTTATCCAGGAAGACAAACTTTACAGACCTCTATCTTAGACTGAAATTTAACATGGTGTGTGCCTTAAAAGCAGTTCTTCAGCAGCAAATCTCATAAAAATTTTCCATGATGGGCCAGAAATATGCTGAAAGCAATGATGTTTAACAGCAATATTTTAATGATGGGTTTAATGCCTGTCGCAAGTGAGTTTCAAATCCCTAAATAATATTCTTTTTTCTTAAGTCAGTGGATCCCCCTAAAACTTTCTCAGTTTCTAGAGAAATGAGGTCCCTGCATATGTCAAAACCAACAGCAAACAGTAGGTGAAGGCACTGAGTAGGATAGAAGTAAGCAAAGTGACTGAAAATCTGAGCCTAGGACACTGCTTTTGCAACCTAAAAGATGCCACAGCAAAAAGGCTGTCAGGCAGTCTGGAAAGTTAATTAAGAGCAGGACCCTGAGAGAAAGCTAAAAGATGTGTCTTCCTGGGCAGAGAGCTGACGGCAGTGTCATATGTGGGAGCTCTGGGCTGGGAAAAGGCCTTTTGATGCTCATTACAAGTGTGGAAAGAAGACATCCGGACATGTTTTGTAAATAAACAGGATTACACAAAATAACATACCTGACTCAGAGCATGCATTTCTAATGGTTTATTTTAATGATTTATTTAGATAGTAATTTCCTGCACTATTCTGCATTCTGTATCGCCCGTGTTTACTTTGCAGTTAGCGAGCCAGACCAGCAAAGTGATACGCATGATCTTAAGGCTCTCTCAGTGGCAAGTGAGCCAAAATTGACATTCTGCTTCTTTCTGGAGGGAGCAAGCATGCACTCAATGCTCATCTCATCTTTTTGAAAAGCCGAATTAAATCGCTTGCAAAGAAAATGAAATGTGGCATGAGGATCCAGGCTCGGGTGAGCTCTTACCAAAATGATTGCTCATGGTTCAGCTCACAATAAAACACGCAGGAGCTGGTATTGCTGTTGCAAAGGCCGGGGAGCAGCTAGGTCAAGAGTGTGATAGGCAGCTGATGTCAGCTTACCACTGAAATCGTGTGTGGTGTTCTGTGCTGTCTTCTCACTGCTCGTGGGAGAGCATGAGAACATATGGCTTCTCTGGAGCAGCCTATGCGGTGAATTAACAGTGTATAATCTTGGAGAGAGGTATGCCGCCTTGGTCTGGCTTGGCTGTGGCTATCCAGACTGACTGACCTTCCCCTGGCCAGGACACCTTACACTCCTTGGGGTCACTGACAATTTTTTTTTTTTTCATGTTTTTAACTTATTTTTCTTGAAGAGGGCAGAGGTGTGTGGCTTATGACACAGCAGACTCACAGACACTGGAGCAGGGACGCCTGCTCTTGAGTAGCTCAACCAGGCTGAAATTCTTTGCAGGCGCTGTAGTGCTGTATGCCAATAATATCTCACATGTGTCATCAGTCTTCTTTAAATGGGATGTCTTGACAGAGCACTTGTTTCAAGGAAGATCTCCCCAGGATATGGAAGACGGTGAAGGAGTGCCTCAAGACATAAGCCATTTATTGCACACGTGCTTAGAGGAGTTGATATGTTTCAGTGGGAAAATAAGTTTATGATTAGTTTCAAAAGTGAGTCCTCTGACGAAACAGTAAAAATATACAAATGTTCCATTCAGACCAGGTTTTTGTATTTGTGACTACATCTGTGCTGGACTGTGATCAAGATCCATGGTGCGTGTTACCTTTTCTGCCCTATGTCGAGCACGGAAAAATCTCCTTCTTTTAAAATGAACTAGAAGTCAAAGCAATCAGGTTGAAAAATGAAGCCACCTTTTCTAATGCATGTTTTCTCACATTCAAACCAGACCTTACCTCTTCAAATATTTGTAAAGCTTTGAGCAGACTATTGTCAGGGGTCTTGACTGTACACTGTTAATAATCATGGACTCTTTCACCATCCTTTTGCGATGGACTAATGGTTCCAGGCTCACCAAAATATGGGTGATCTTCTCCGAAATAGTTGAGATGTCTCAGAGTCTCTCAAATGACGTGTCTCTCAAATGGAGTAATGAACATGGCTGAGCACATGCTACCCGAAGAGGTGGTGCCTCCCAAAACACAACTAGGCATTACTTCATCACCTTTCTCTGTGTCTGCTTGACCCTTGGCATGGAGAAATACTCATTTCAGAGACTCGTGGAGCTCCAGCAGTTTAATACAAATGGAAATGCATCCAGGAGGCTTTATCTCACTGGCTGGAGATGCTCCAGTGACAGGCTTATCAGCTGAATCAGTAACTCCTCTGTGAAACTTGTTTTGGCATCTTTCATTAGAGGAAGTTTGAGGCACAGTGAATGCAAAGGTCTGAGCACCCTTCTTCAGCTTAATTAAATAGGATTCCTTCTGTTTTCTTAGTGTGTTGAACGGTCTCAGGAGCACTTGAACTAAGTTAATTTGATCTCATCCAAGATTTGAAGCTGATTTATTTCTTCACTTGCCTTACAGATTAACATCAGGCTTCAAAGTGTTTTTCTGCTTAAGTGTCTTTGTGCTATGCACAGAATCCAGCTCTTTCTGCATTTTGATGGTCTGAAAGGACTTTTTCAAGGAAGCAAGGAAAGGCGGAAAGCTTCAGATGAGCCAGGACAGCTGTGCATACTCCTAAAAAGCAGATGTGGCATTGGTCTCTGTGTCAAATCCAAGGTGACAGAGGTTTCTCAGAACACAGCATTTACAGTCCATGTGCTTTGGCTCTGAGTTTGTGTTAAGAAGTAGTTCACCTACTGGAGACTTGCTCCTTGAGCAGCACACACGCAGGTGCTGACCCTTCTTATGACAGCTATGATGGATGGCACTATTAGCAGCATGTTCATCACTTAGATGCTCAGTGACGGACAGAGACACTTGAGCCTCAGGCCACACAGGTTTCTTCAGAGATCTTGCAGATCTCCCAGTGTTTTGGCTTTCAGGGCTTCCTCTGCAATGCCATAACCGCTGGTGTGCGGTGCTTTTACTCTTACATGGGTAATGTGCTGCACTGGGTATGTGTACGCTCTTGGTGATGCAGATAGAAGTGAAGCAGCTTTTGAAAAGGCAGGAGAAAACCTTTCCACCATCCAAAGTTATTGCAACTCATACTCCAGTGCTCATTGGCGTCACTTATTTATTAGGCACACTTCTCCTACTGAGGGTAACATGCTGCAGAGGCATTAGCTGGTCAAGAGTAAACTGACTATATAAAGCTACAAGGGGAAAAAGTTGAGTGTGAGTTTCTGACATGCAAACTGAAATGTATGACTGCAGTGCTGTCCTTGCCTATTTACTTGTGTGACTCACTTCTGCTGAATCTTTAATTTCCTGTGTGTAGCAGCATCCAACGGTTTTAGATGTGGTAGACAACATGCAAATACAGAGTTTAGAGAAAGAAGAACTTAAAGTTTAAGTAATTTATGTGTAAAATCCAAGAAGTAGGGAGAGGTAGGTCTACGTAGCTTTCCCTAACTGCAAAGCCATGTGAATATCGTGAAGCAACAAATGAAATGTGGCACTGAATTTTCTGCTCACATATGCAAGGTATTTTCAATGAAGAACAGAAGATGAAATTTATCGTATTTGCATTTTACCTGCAGAGAGACAGAACTGGGCTGATCACAAGCAATAACTACTACAAATCTTTCAATTTCTCAACAAAACATGAATATTTTTATTCTTTAAGATGAAAATACTAATAAATAATGAATAGTTTTGGTAATAATTATCTAATTTATCCATTTAAGGAAACCCATTATAAATGTAAACAATAGTGCAATTCAACATTTATGAAGTTCTTGTTTTCTCTTCCTATGGAATTTATTTAACAGACATCACTAGAACCATCCATTATTTATCATCTTTTAAAGTTTAATGAATATGGATATGAAAATTGTTAAAAATTGAAATACAGAAAATGTCTCATTATAGCATTGATGAATCTGGCCTGCGAGTTCAAATCCACAAGTGAAAATGAGTTGGCTGGTCTAAGCCACAGACTATTTGTCTACTAAATAGTTTGAAGAACTGATTCTTCACAGCCAGCAAAGGCTTTTAAAAAAATAATATATTCCAATGTCAAGACTTTGAAATGTACTAATTGTGATAAGAAAATTAATTAAAAAAAAATGAACTAACTTGAACCTTTGCCTAAAATCCCATGTAAAATTGAACTAAATAAAATGAGGTATTTTATCTGTACATTTCTCTGTGCTTCTGTACCTCATTGCTTATGTGGACATGATGAGTCAGTATAAAATTATGTTAAAAAGCCAAACAATGTCTTTTATTTCCAGTGTGGTCAGAACTGGGATTTTTCATAGAGAAAAGACTTTACAGTCTGCTGTTCTAAGATTTGGTGATAGATTTCCAAAGCAAAAGTCAGATAGTCTTTGGAAGTTTGCTTTTCAAACCAAATTTTAACAGAGTACTGTGAGGACACTTGCTACAAATAAAGTATATTTGGCTGGTCAATGCAACATTTCAAGACAAATTTAAGCTCTAGTCTTCCAATAACTCTTTTTAAAACATGTTAGGATAGAAACCAATTAAAAAATCAGACTGAATTTTTATTTCTCCCATAACAGGACCTCGTGATGGGATATTATTTTCCTGCAAAAGACTTGCTATTTCCAGTGTCTATGAAGATCTGAATTATTAGGAGAAGTTTTGGTTTGTTTTGTTTTTTTGTTTTTTTTTTTAAATTAAATAATTCTGTGTAAGTAGCCTTGCAACTTTGGATGGTGTCAGAGCCCAGGAGGCAAACGCAGCATAGGAAGCTACAAAAGGCTCCAATCACTGCACCTTAGAGTAAAGAGACAGACAATTGAGAAGAATAAAAATTACTCTAACAAGAAGGTGTTGAAAAATAAAAGGCACCATACAGCTTACAGTTCTTGCCAGGAAACCATCTATCAGGAGACTACTAAAGAGGTATCGTTTTTTGGGAGTTTGCCAATGGGACCCGATGATATGCCAAAACAGGTGTCTTAACATTAGGACAAAAGATGAAAGCTCAGACACTTCAATAGTTTTCATCACTGGAAGCTGAGGAGCAAGGCTCTGCTCCTAAGAGAGAGAGTTCTCCTGCTTTCCCTTGGCAGAAGGATGCAGGAAGAACAGAAGGATACAGCGATACAGCACATATATTTTAATCAATGTGAAACCAGATCAGAGCAACATTAAGCCCTGAACCACTGTCTTTGGAAGGGTTGTCATTGGGATGCTAAAAAAAAATAATGTAAAACATACACTTATTTAGCTTACCCCTCCAAATGCAATTAAATATCACGTAGCAAATTCTTTCTTTTTCTTTTTTTTTTTTTTGGGGGGGGTGTGTGTGTGATTATACTAATGAGCTCCCAAGTTTGCAACACAGAAGATGACTTCAGGTCTATGGCTCAAAAGGTCTGGCTGTGCCTGAGTTGCCAGGTGGTTGCCTTCTGCAGCTTGGTCTGGTTTTCCAGCCCAAATCAGCATACCACAGCTCCCTTCTGTTCTGTGCATCCAAGTTTCATACGCAAACCTCAATGTGTGTGTATATGGGAGCTGTGAGGAGGAGGGTGCACACCTGAATCCTGTCCCCGTGCGAGCTGACACGTGGCCATGGGCTACCAGACCTGGGAGGCATCTGTGGTTGCCCCTGTGTAGACTTATCTCTTGTGTCTCAGGTCTGAGAGTCAGGATATTTTCCTACTTTGCCAGTGTGCTAGGATACATTCACAAGCACTTTTAAGGCTCACATATGCTACAGTAATAGGTCTTAAAAATAGACAAAAGGCAGATTTATAAGCTGCTCATCAAAGGAAGTGTCAAATATTTTTTGACTTCTCTAAATTGTTCTACTTTTCCTTGTACAAGAATAATTTTTAGCAGTGCAGATTGGAAAAAGTCTTAGCTGGTAGTGGTTTTTACTGATTTGTTTGACTGCAGAACAGGCTATATTACCTATGAATAATTGGATATCTACTTCATACCCAGTCCACTGAAGTGAAGTAATTCACATGATGAGATAAGTAGACTAGGACAAATTCAAGGTAGATCTGTCCTCACAGATCCCTCTATGCTCCTTCCACTCCCACATTGGAAGGAACATCTGTCTATTTGCTCTGGAATAGTATATTACAGCTCTTTTAGTAAGATTACAGATTTTGATTAATTTACCAGCCTCTGTGCTTTACTTTTTCTAACAAGGTAGGTGACTGTCTACTATAATAATCATTACAAGGTTAGAATAATGGTGGCATATATCTTTGGTCTCTACCCAAATGCAGCATGTTTTGGTATCAAGACTCCTTAATTAAAAGGATATTCAGTGACAAGCAAACTAACAACACTTCACATTAAGCTGAATTATAATACCCAAACACTTTATTGTATTTCTGCCAGTTCCAGTAACTCTATAATTGCATCCGCATTCTGACACGTTTCTGCTGATATCACAAATGCATTGTGGCATCTGAGTCTGGAACACACCCCTCATTTTGCTAAGCTGGAAACAAAAGGATAGTGCATGGAGAAAATATTGGCTGTAAATGTCGAGTAAATATTGCCGGGTAAAGCATTACTGTGCAATAAAACGCATACATCTGCAAATTGCCACACGAACAACCAGCCTGCAGGACGAGGTCTGAACACACGAAGACGTTGATGGCTTTTAACCAACTTCACGTCTCCCTCTCACTATTTACAACCTCCTCCCCATCCCACAGTCCTTTGCCCAAAGTCAAATCACTTGCCTTCTGCCTTGCCCCTTCTTTTCCTCCTGTGCCACGCATCCTCACCCCCATCTTCCCTCTGGCTGCCGGTGCGTGAGCAATGCCTGAAATCCGCCTGCCGATGCCGACGTTGTCCTGCATTTCAGTGGGGATACAGTTGTCCTTGGCACGGGGGATCACCTGCAGAACACCCAAATACTGTGCAGGTGTCCCAGCCGCAGGGTCACAGGGGACCCGTTCTCTCAGAAATTTCTACAAAAGGTGCCCAGACGCCAGGAGCGAGGTATGGCGTCCCCAACCTTCCTCACAGCATTTTCTTTTGGCTGCTGTTCTCTGCTGTTTTCGCTTTATTTTTGACTCTTCTCCTGAAATGGCTTTGTTTCTTTTAAAACGTCAATTGTTGGACAGTTAATGGTGGCATTAACAGCTCAAGAGGAAGATGGGAGAGAAAGGCTTGGGGAGGGGGTTGTTGGGCAGAAGAAGAAACGCTGATAGCAAGGCTATGGAAAATTACTGGTAAGTGGTGTCTAGGTTTGACCTGCAGATCAGGTATATAGAGCACTTTTTCTTAGAGAAAGGAATGATAGCTACTCACCAAAACTCTGTCAGTCGTAAGTCTCTTATGTTGGGTATAAAAGCCTGGCTGCAGAGAAAGACCACTTATCTTTTACTCGCGACAGTCCAAAAAAGAAATGGCAGCTAGCAAGAACACCTCTTCAGTTTTTACTGCTAGCTGGATCAGCCTCATAAATGCCTAAACTCATATATAAAAATGTTAATGTTTTCCAATTGCTATTCTGAATTTATATTTATTGCAATACAACGTATCCATTAGCACATCTATCACTGGTAAATTTGTTACTGCTTCAAATATACAGTACATAACGTTGCAGCAATTTCATTTTACAAGCTAATAATGTACTGTAATGTAGCTTACAATATCATGTAGATCTATTTGATTAGGGAGGTTCAACAGTCAGTCAGGCTGAATAGTGGATTGTATGAGAATCAAGTTTTTAACTTATTTACTGTACAAATGAACAGCTTTGGTGCACATTAAATGTGTTAATTTAACAGGTGTGTCGTTTTATTTCCTCAAATATTCATCGAAGAGGAACAAATGGTATTTTGACTCAAACTGAAGCACAGCAGACCTAGAATGTTTTTTGACACTTGACATGTTTATTCTTAAAAGAGAGTCATAATTGTATTTAATTGTTTTCTAAATTTATTTAACTGCTGCATTCCACCGACTGCAGTAACTTCCCAAGAGCAAAAGATGTGACTAAAATATGTTTTCCTGAAATGTTATAAAAATACAGTGCTAGGCCTTTTTTTTTTTTTTTTTTCACACAAACCAAAGCTTAAAAAATATACTACCTGGGAGAAAATTTTCTGGAAAAGTTTTACACTTTGTTGAAAAGGGGGTGTTGCTCTTCCCGCGTGGTTTTACTGGAACGTATAGCTGTGTGCTGTGCGGAGGGGCAATGTCCACCGTGCCATCTGCAAGGCGCAGGGTGAAGGGATGCCCTCGTACAGCTCTTCTCTCTGCAGTTCCTCTGGGTGGGAATGTGACACCTCCGGTGGTCTGAAAGGTGCTCCAGGAGGTAGGGCGGGATTAATATGGATTAATATTTGGCTTCCTATTCCACCATGCACCTTTTGGGGAATGATTTTCAGGGATGTTTTTTTAAGAAAAGTGCCTACCAGGATTTCAAAAGTGTTCTTGAAAACTTGTTTTTGAAAGTGTGTCTTTTTGGAACGGCCTAGGTGCGTTGAGATGAACCTGTAAATCCTCCCAGGGGCTTATCTGCACCCTCTGGAGCTTGCAGCTGGTGCATAATATGGATCAGAGATTTCTGTAGGCTCCTGGTTCTTACCACCCAGGTCAGAACAGACATCATGAGATATAGGGGCAATGCAGACCATTGCAAGAACCAAAGACTGGCTTGTTGTGGGAGAGAGGACAAGGCCTGCTTTTGTCGCTAACTCACACCAAGAGCAAGCTTATCTGGAACAGCTCTTTTGCATGTAACCAGATAAAACATGGGACACACATTCATAACGATGTATTTGCAGAAATGCATAGAGACAGTGTTTTTTAAAATCATGTCTAAAGACATTGTCTTTGGAATTCGTATTTGTGTTGAGTTTTACTGCTTAGGTAACTATACTCAGTTAAGGACTCAGAAGTTATTAGGCTAAAGTAATCATTGGTAAAATTCCATGCTCAAGGTTACGTTTGTGCATCCATGAAAAAAAATGAAGAAGCGTTTTAGCTCCCTAATCCACTCCTGCTCTTTGCAGTACATTCCAGCTGAGAAATGGGACACAACAGGAAATAGTTTGCAATTTTTTTATGTGAAAGGGGAATATAACTGTCACTTCTGTTTAGCTTATAGTTTCCCGAGTTTTGCCAGTCTTTTAGCCCATTCAGATAGGATAGCTTTTAATTTAGCTGTCGTCATTCATAAACTACCCACATGAGTATTGCGGCAGGGAAAAATTACATGAATGACTTCTGGAAACACTGACTTCCTAAGGACTGTTATGAGAAGTAATATTACATTATATCTGCAGTCATCTTTGGTATAAGGGATCAGCAGAGAGCTAAGGGAAAGAGTTTGACACACACAGCAGTTACTGGAAAGGGAAGCTAACTTATACAGCGTTAAGGGAGAGATGTATTTTTCCTTTATGATAAATTGAAGTGACATGCAAGGGTGGACCTTAAAAATCTTCCATTTACTCCCCTAGGGCAAAATCTCTTAATGGGCTAGGTCCAATTTAACTAAAGGTGATGGAGATTCTTAATTGGCTTCAATCGGCTTTGCATCGAGGCCACAGAAGTCATACAGATCAAAATATTTTCACCTATCTGGCTGGATGGCAAGAAGTGGCTGCAGTGATAATGTTTGTGTAAACAGTTTGTGGTTCTGTTCTGCCATTTCATTGTGGGGGTGGGGAAAAACATGTTCGTTGTTTGTTTCTCTGTCCAATAGACATCTACAGCTTTCTAATGTCATGCAGAGGACACTAATGCAATATATTATGCATGCTATCTATGTTCTGTTATGTCATTGGCTTTCACCTCGCCTCATTTGTCTATTGAGTCTGTAAGGTGGTTGAGGGGTGATGAGAAGGGAAATACCCTAAATCTGTCAGAATTACTTAGACATGTTGATATGTTTTGAAAAAATGAGTATTCATTGCTGTGCATTGCTTTTCCAAGGTAAATTTCTGAACTGGCACGTTAGATGCTTTAAATGTGCACAATTGCATTGACCAGCCTCTGTTTTATTATTTTGCCAGGTATGGTATCAATAATATGTTATTAACTGATGTTTATTAAAGAGAGACACAAACATTCTCAGGAAAAAAATACTGTATCTATCGTGATCTACTTTTTCCAATTCTGATTTTTGTTTGCATATTTATTTCATATTTCATCTGTCCTCTCTATGCTTTATTAATGTACTTTCATCGTGAGATAAAACAAGTACAGGAGGAATACACTACCTATCTCTCTGTAACTAAAGAGCACACAATCCTGCCCACGATGGTATTGTCAGAACTCACTCAGTACCATTTGTGTTTCCCCAAATCAAGACAAGACTTTAAAATACCCAGTCTTTTCTGGATCGTATTGATGCAATTTACTGACTTATATTCTTCTGAGTTTCCTTATCCTGTTTTACTCCTTTTATTTTAAAAAAAAAAAAAAGCGAAAGACTTTACTTCAAAAAAAATTGTGACAGATTTTATTAAGATGTTAAAAAAGAGAAGGAGCTGCTGACTATTAGCCTGAATGATTAATATTCTGTACAATTTAACTTGAGATGGGGAAACAACATTTTCCGAAATCCTTGATTGCTTAAAGGTCTTGGACCTCTACTATTCAGGGCTTTTTATTACATTTCATAACACAGAATAACATAACATAGCTTCCATCGCACCATTATACCTCATTTCACAGAACTTCTGTGTGTAAGGAAAAATACTTTTTTATACAGCATTTTTAGAAATGTTTCCATTTAAAGCATATGCTTACTGATTCATGAAACTCCTGAAACCCCTAAAACTGTTCACCTTTGCTAATCAAAGAAAAATAATGTCACTACTGAAATAAACACCTTTCGAACATCGCATTATAATTTCAGAAAATAAAATGAATGGTAAATTCAGCGCTGTCTTGGCTAATTTGTAATGTGAAGATGTCACCAGATGCTAGGTTTTCAAGTTGCTTGTTTGCAGCAACTCTTTTCAGACTTGGGCAGCAGTCTCTCATGTGCTATAGACACTCTCTCTTGCTTCCAAACTCCTGTAAATCAATAAAGACAAACTTACTTGCCTTTGCCAGTAAAACACAAAACAAAAATAAACTCTCCAAAGGCTCCATATCCTCTGGTCTGAAATAAAAGGGAGATAAAACAATTAATTTAATTAGGGCTCAAAATAAAATCTGAGAAATATCCTCTAAGAACTTGTCCAAAGGATAAAGCACAGGAAAACAAAAAATACAATGGAGACAACATTTTTTTTTCCTCTATGTGTATCTTTTGTTTTCTTTTTATGCAAAAACAAATGGTGGCCTTTGGATGTACTTTAGACTGTTCTTTTTTTTTTTTTTTTTAGAGACTCCATCACATCCCCTGCTTCCTGTGAAATGAACAGCGTACTACAGATAGTCTTAATCCAAACCAACACCACACTGCTCCTTTGGAGAGGGACTGAGAAACAGATAGAAACAAACCAACGCATCGTCAAAGGAAATACAGATAAATACATAACAGAACAGGTAGTGAATCCAACTGAAGAAATTATCTCTCCTTCCCCCGTTCTCTCTCTTGCACACACACACACACACACACACACATCTATGTACTTGATCTATTAGTAAAACAGTGCCTTCTAAGAATTTTACATAGCGGAAAGGCAATTAAACAGAACAGCTTGAAGCTGCCAATCACTCCAACCACCAACAAAAGCATCTACTATCAAAGCAAATAATGTAAATGTACAAAAAAAAATACATTCTATCAAAGCAAATAATGTAAACATGCAAATAAAAAATAAGCTTGTTTATCATCTGTCATAGGAAAGTATACATTTTTTAGCCCTCCTCCCTCAGGATACGTCTTTTTGTATTTCATTACATTAATTTGTCCCTGTGTCTGACATGGAAGGTAAGGAACAATAACAGAAGTTAGCTTTTCTGTAAGCTTTTCTGCTGGGGAAGCGTACTACTGCTATTGCAGGTTGGTTCTTCTTTTTTTTTGGGG
>VZTV01029671.1:0-16191 GCA_013400875.1 Anhinga rufa
CACACTACTTTCAGCTGAAACTGCAGTTAAACCTCATGCTTGTGAAATCCTTTTAAAATGGTATTATTCCATTCCTTTACTTTGCGTATTTCTACAGCAAAAGCCTACTAAATTTATCTGCCTACTGGAACATTTTGAGGACAAAAGAAAAAAAAAAAACTTGCAAAAAAAACAGAACCAACCTTCCCATTGAATTTTCAGGCTAGGACTAAAATGTATTTCAGAATCCTAATGAGTGCTTTATCTAAACATTAGTCATTAAAAAGAATTATGCAGAGCAGGGCCTTCCAACATGGTACACAGTGCTTAATGTTGCATGAATTTACACAGTAACTGTTCTGAGCAGCGAGGAGGGCACTGATGCAGAGCATCATCTCCTCAGAAAATTATTCTTGTGGGGTGGTGTGTGGACATGCATACAAAAGTTCAAAATCAGCACAACGTATCCAAAATCCAACAATTACTCAAACGCCAGGACTGCAGAAGGCATTCAGTGCTCCTGAGACAGCAGATGGGGAGGGGCGCAGCCATAAGTTCAGAGAACCATTTGGAGCTCCGTTGCACAGACTGTACAGTACTGTTTGAGAACAAAACCACTCTGTTCACTGTTTATAGGAAGAAGGCAGAGCTGTTCTTGACTCCCCAACCCATCATCAAATGTACACACACGAAGCTGCTTGCTGGTCCATCTTTTGATGAGGGATCAAGTTTTATATGTTTCGGGCCACCCACATAAAGATGGACTGTCGATACAAAAGAAACATTCACATGAAATTAAAAAAAGGGACAAGAAGAGTCTCTTCACTCACCGTGGTCTCCTGAAAGCCAAACCATACTGCTGACAAGCGAGGCCAACCGTTGGGGTGTAAACGATGGGCATGAATCTCTCGATGTCAGAGGTCAGCACTCGATAAAAAAGCTTCTCATTCCTGTCTTGTAATGTCATGAGAACAATATACCTTAAAGGTAAAATAAAATATAAATCTGTATTTACGGATGATGGCAGTTTCATAAAAAGCAGTAGCTGGCTCACTCAGTACGTACTCAGTTCTCCCAAGCCCTGACACTCCTCAATGCTACATCTTGAGCAGATACTTGGAGCAGAATTTCCCAGAGGACCTGAGCGGGTCCCCCATCCTCACCGACAGCTCACAAAGACTTGGTAGAGCTGGAAGTCAGACCAATGCGTGTACCCTCAGAATTTCAGAATTAGCATTAGAAACAAATGCAATGGAAAAGGTCAAAAGTAGGCTTCAGGACTACCTGGGACAGAGTGGGACATCATCTTTATTATCAAAGTCTATCTTGGAATCTATAAGATAAAATCTGCATATATGCAAATATTGTTATGCAAATTTCAAAGCATGGTCTTTCTTAAAATATTTCCACAAAACCTCTCTCTCCATTATCCTACATCCTCAATCACTTAATCACTAAACACAGGATAGTTAAATCCCATATTTGAAAAAAAAACACCCAAAAATATTAATTCAGAAAATTAAAATGTTAAATCAACTTTGTATTCTTAGTGTTGTCCAGGCTTACATGTGCATCACTGGGTTTATGTGACCACTTAGTGACTTAGAGTATGTTACATTTGTCCTAAGATTTTTCTTTCTTGAAAATGCTTCATTGGCTAAGATTGAATTTGTCAAATTGAAGCCAGAAAAAATGAAAAACTCAAAAAGTAAAGAGAGATTGCAAATTATTTTCTGTCTGAGAAACTTGTATGAACATAATGATGAATTCCCTTTTGTGTTCAGCGCCCAGTCTTGCAGCATGGCTTCAAAAAGGCATCATATGCTGCCCACAATATACAATTTGCAAGATCGACATGTGCATTTGTAACATAGAAAAGCCAATGCAATGGAATTGCTCTACAGGGGAAGAAGAGTCCTGCTGCCTCAGTCCCCAGATCAATAACAACCAAGACAGACAGAGATGCAAACCCTACCATCTGTCATGACAGGAGTCAAATGCCATCTTCCATCCATAATCCCGATGAACAATACTAGACACAAAGCAAGCTCAGGAACAGAAAGATTAGTCATTACACATCAATTGATTCTGTTTTTTTATTTTTTTCTTACCAGTTGGCAGGTTCTTTCTGTTCGTCCAGCCAGTATTTCAGTGAATGTATTGATGAGCATACAGATAGGTACATGGACTACACATATTCACTCTACCTCCAGTGCTCTGCAGCAGGGACTGCCTTTTCATTGTGTACTTGTACTCAAAGTACAGTGACTTGCCAGGCTAATACCAGGGCTCTCCAGCAATGGGTGGTAGCAAAAAGCAGTACCACTGCTATTTTGGCACTGGGATGGCATGTAACTGGGGTGACAGCACACAGGCCAGAATAAACACTCCTGGTGCTGGAGAGTACGGACAGCTGGAAAAAGTGACTCTGAAGGAAACCTGTGTGCCTTGAAGCAGGATCCTCAAGTCTTCCTGGGGGCTTTGAAGAACTGAAAATTAAAGGGGGAAGGAGGAGGAAATAAGATGGCTTTTACGTACCTGTCTAGATCATTAGATTTGTTCTCATAGTTTTTCATAACACGGAGGACTTGCACGTCTTGGCTCAAGAAGCAAGGAGGAAGGAGGCCATGAATCCCCAGCTGCAGCCTCTCTTCAAGTGTAAAAGCCATTCCCTGGGAAGAAAAGAGGAAGGTATGTTCAAACAGCACAATATGCACTACCAGATAGGATATCTTCCTATATAGGAAGTCCCCCCTTAAAGGGGGACTATAGGAAGGATGGGGGCAATCTCTTTAGCAAGGCCTGTTGTTACAGGACAAGGCATAATGGTTTTAAACTAAAGGAGGGTAGATTCAGACTAGATATAAGGAAAAAATTTTTTACAATGAGGGTGGTGAGACACTGGAACAGGTTGCCCAGAGAGGTGATAGATGCTAGGGTTTAGCATTTCAGGTCAGGTTGGATGGGGCTCTGAGCAACCTGGTCTAGTTGAAGATGTCCCTGCTCACTGCAGGGGGGTTGGACTAGATGACCTCTAAAGGTCCCTTCCAACCCAAACCATTCTATGATTCTATGATTCTAAATCCAAGAGGAAAGCAAGGAAGAGCATGCAGCCCCCAAGACCCTGGAGGCAGTCCTCAGCTTCAGGGAATGTGGGGCTCGGACCACCCTACAGCTTCTGGATTAGCAGTCCCTTGTGCCAGCCAGGCTTTGATGATTCATACTCTTAGAATCATAGAATCATAGAACCATTAAGGTTGGAAAAGACCTCTAGAATCACCAAGCCCAACCATCAACCCAACACCCCCAGGCCTCCTAAACCATTCCCTGAAGTGCCACGTCTACATGTTTTTTGAACACCCCCAGGGATGGTGACTCCCCCACCTCTCTGGACAGTCCGTTCCAGTGCCTGACCACTCTTTCAGTGAAGACATTTTTCCTAATATCCAGACTAAACCTCCCCTGACGCAGCTTGAGGCCACTGAATTTGGTTGGTCTCTATAGTGTATAAAACCTTATAGTGCATACATCCTTTATGCTCTTACATTAATTAGCTTACACCTAGGTTAATTAGCTCACACCTAGAAGTTTCAATGGCCTTCCTGAAAGCCCAGCTCTCACAATCCTTTACAAATCACATACCAGGTTTAGATATGGATACCCAATAGTACACCCAACTCACCAACTCATCACAGCATACCCAACTCATTAACTTCAGTTACCTTCTACTTTCCCACCAAACACAATGTGTATTAATGGCGTATTAGCAGCACAGAAGACAGACTTGACGTGTACGATGCTTTCTCAGTGTCAAACCTTTTTTTTTTTTATTCAAGGACCACATAGAGTGGCACAAGTATTATTAAGCAGCTGAGACTGGCCCACAGCTGAAGCTTGAATGCTAGCTTGCATGGGATATCCCTGCTGTTATGGGACAATTTCATCCTTCCCAGGCAGAAGCCTGAGCGTGCCCTGCTCCAATGCATGCAGGGGCTGATGCTCCAGACGGCCAGCAGCACCCTGCACTGGACTCAGCCCGATGAACAGCAATGGTAAATGCATTCTGCAGTCTGGGAAGAAGATTATAAAAGGCCTTAGTCCTTAATTAATGGGATTTCTGCTATGCTGATAGCAGATTAGACAGCAGGATAGAAGAAAACATTTTCAGAAGCGTGTAAGGAGCTTAAATCCTAATGAAAACTTCACCCATAACTAACCAACCGATTCATATCTTGATGAACAGCTGGCAGTAAAATATTCAAAATCAGTAATTATTGGACTACGTCTACTCAAGCACACAGACAAATGCTTGAAAAAAACTTAATGAGCAGCTTTATGACTACATAGCTGTTAAACTGCTATTCTCTTCCATGGATTTAGTGTTTTTCTATGACAAAAAACTGTTATTAATGTTGTACAAGAAAAAACTGAGGACATATCTCAACATTTTGGCAGCCTTCCCTCACCTCCTGTTGCTTGTTCCTGTCCCCGTGCCATCCCAACGGTTGTGCCAGCACAAGCATGTGTGCAGTCACATGGTTAATCAGCGAGAGGAAGTACCTGGATTAAAAATAACCAGGTCATTTGAGCTTGGAGCAGCTCCCCTGGCTGATGATACACCATAGATGGCTCTGCAGACGCTGGCAAACCTGGGCACAGCCACTGGGCACATACAGCCATGGGACTGCTGGAAGAGCCGCTCACTTTTAAGTGGTGCGGCTGCTGGTGAAAATGTTTGTCAAACTGGCAGCAATACCAAGTAACCTGTGACGGGATAGAGGAAAGGACTGAAACTGATTCTCCTGCTTGCCAGATCCATGCTTTGTACATAGTGTGACACCTCTTTTATTACTAAATTATGCACTAGTGAACATTTTAGAAAAAAAAAAAGTCTTCATATATTTCAGAAAAGGTATTTGGGACAACTGAGAAAAAAACAATCTTTATCCCACAAGCACTTTCATAGTTTTTTTCTGTTCTGTACCAGGATAGAGCCAAGTATTTTCCAAATCTTTGATACAAGAACACGGCAGAGAGAAATCATTCCTCTTCCAGCCAGCAGATGAGGAGTCAGCAGTTGTCTGGGAGGCAGGAGGTCAAGATTTTGCTGTCAAACCCAGAAACGCCATCAAGGTCTCTGCAGTCATTGGTGAATGTTGTACCGAGGACATGGCTGGTTCTGCTGAAGTGCCTGACATTTCTGACCCAAATTTCCTTCCTGGACCTGAGAAGCCTTCCCCCAAATGAGTTTCACAGCAGAACTGGTATGTTGCCACAAGATAAAGTTTAAGTTTTTGTGAGTCATAATTTCTGAATTTAAAAAAAACCCAACGCATTCTCATCTGAAAACTTGCAACCATCTGTATTCTCCAGCCTGGAGACTTCTAAAATACTAGACTAAGATCAACACTGGACATCAGCTCTACGTCAGTATTTGGCTTACACACTGACAATATTGTATCATGGCAGGGAAAACACAGCTACTGCAAATGTCAAAGTTTATCTGCAGTGAACGGAAAAAAAAAAGATACTATTTCAAACCATTTACATCCTGCAACCTTTGAACATGGAGGAGAGATAATGGGAGACAGAAGTATGTGGCACTAAATACTCCACTTGCTTGTCTAGAAAGAGTCACATCACGGGTTGGCTGATCCAGGTCCAAGACCTGAGCCCTGCTCATCCCCTGGAACTGAAATGAAGCTCAGCAGAAAAAGTAAATCAGTGGGGGTTACTCTTCTAAAAGAGACAGGGATAGAAAATGCAGAAATGCAGTATCATAGGCATTGCTGCCCCCAACTACTAAAAAACTTCTTGAGGTATTTTTTCAATAGGAAAAAAAGACCTTTCAGTTATTTTCCACCCACTAAAATAGTGAAAAGTTTCAATAGTTCATCAAATAATGACACACCCAATAGAAGAAAAAATGTCTGTATTTCAGCTAATTTATATTCAAAATAATACCACGATGTCTTACAGAAACAGCAGTCTGCATGCCCACTAGTAACCCCCTTTTGTTTTTCCAGTGGGTTGGGCCCTGCCTGAATGACATCTCCTACGACCTCGCATGGCCAGGAGCATCTGGCTTCCCTTTAGCCAGGGCAGCACGAGAGCTGTGATGGAATTTCAGCTGCCATGAAGGTGAAACACTTCTATTTGGGCACTTGCCCTTCAGTCCTGCTGGGCTTTTTTTCTCCCTTTGTGGGAGGAATTCACCAGGCTGAAAAGTGTTCAGCAGTGTGCTGGGAAATCTCTTGAAGTCGTATTGGGAATTAATGTAATAATTAATAAGATTGAATAGGGTTAAAAGGGAGCATGGGGCTGTAGAGCGGTTTGTCTGTGTAACTTGGGCTGGGAGGGACATTCGAGCACCCCTTGGGCACAACTCTGCTCGGTGCTTAATTTCTGTCTAGTTTTTACATCTGCATAATGTCAGCAGTCCTGTCCCCTCCAGCCCCCCTTGACAAACTCAAGACTCTGAACTTGAATCTGAAGCATTCTGGAGATCTGTGCACATGGATATGCATGCTTTTGGATTGTGAGAGCAGATTAAACTGTTTTATTAAACACAACCACAGTTGTGCTGCTAACAGTCCATGGGTAAGCATGGTCATGCTAATATATGGCATCTCTAGCTCATTGAGCTTTTGCATTTAGTGCATCCAAATGATCTATACTAGTACAAGCATCTTCATACTGGAGTGACTGCAACCACTTGTGATGAGGAAGTCGTAGCCTTCACAACCAGTTATATCTCCAAAACACTTTGAAGTACGGAGCTGGTCCATCATACAGTGTCTCTGTGGTAGGGTCGGGAGTGGAACAGGAATTGCCTGCCCTAACTTTGAAGGCTGCTCTCTGAAGTTTCTTGGAAGGTCTAGGAGTAGGACCCCTGGGTGAAGTGGTTATATTCACTGAAACAGCACAGCGTGAAATGAATTTGGAAACACATTCTGCCCCAGATCAAAAGCTGGAATTCACTGAGGTATTGCTATGTTTAAGATTAAAGCTTTTAGGGTTGGATTTTTTTTTTTAAGACTGCCTGAAAGCCATATTGTACCACTCTTTTTCTGGTCTTGAAAGGTCTAATGATTAGATGGTGAGCCACAGCCCTGCAGAGCTAAAGCCAGGTGCTCCGATTCATTTTTAAATGTGTGGGAAATGAGTTGTCATGGAGAGGGCAAATGCTATGTCACTACCCAAAAACAAAGGCAAAAATATCGGCTGCCCACAAGGCTTCATGCTACGTAGGGCCTAAGCGAGGGGTTTTGTGCTGAAAAAGGCTTCTGCAAAGAACCCCGAATGCTTCTGTTTTCTTATCACTGACAGCACCAAGGCTGCTATGTGGCAGCTCCCTCTTTGCGGCTCAAGCCCATAAAAGCCACTTATTTCTGAAACTGAAGGGCGAAGCCAATTCACAGCTAACGAATAGTTTTATCACCGCCTGCACTCTCCAGCAGTGAGGGATGCTAGCATGGCTTAGCCTCATAATTTACTCATTATAGATCATACTTCTGTAGATGGGAACAAAGACACAAAGTGGTAGTTCCTAGGGTATCAGGAAACTGTTGTTAAGGCAGTGGGGGTTTAATCAAGGGCTGAACGAGGCCATTACCTACTGCAGAACATGCAGAGTCCACTGCAGCTCAGACCACCTCCAGCTGTCAGCATCTTTTTGGAGCTAAGTCTTGGCTTACTGCATCTTTCAATACCTCTGTGCTCTAGAGAGTGGCTAGCAGCCACAGCACAGGGAGGCCTGGGGGGTGGCTTGGATGGCCAGACCGAGGGGGTTATGCAGTTTGTACAGTCCCAGGCTGTTGTCCTCCCTGATGCCGGGACTCAAGCTGCGATTCTCAGGCAGCCTTTGGGACCACAGTCCCTAATCCACGCAACTGAAAGCTGGCCTGGCAGTCTCTGAGCTGAGTAAACAAGGATCAGTGAACATCTCCCAACCCTTTGGAAACAGTCCCTGGAACAGGGAACTTCCTACTCTGATAAGAGCAGAGTGCTCGAAGGGGACACAGGGGAAATACAGACACACAGGGATCACTGCTGCAGGCTGCAAGAGCAGGCACAGCTAATCCGCTCTCCATGGCTGTATGTTAACAGCCATGCTAGGGAAGTCCTAATAGTCAGGGAACTTCATAAGCTTATTCCGTACAGATTTTTCCTGTAATGTGCCTTCCATAGATATTTGCAGCTGTCCAATTTTACAGCCAGGATGTACTTTGACTATCTGCTAGCAAAAGTACCTCTTGTAAGGGGTCAGCGCCAGAAGCCAAACTAATCCCCACTGAGACTGCATGCAGGGGCTGGGGATCAGAGAGCAACAGTAGAAAACATCAATTTTCTACACTGTTAAAGATTTTTCCACAAAGGTCAAATCCTACTGTGGCCTCCTCGGCTCTGGCTGACTTGATAACCCTCTTCACAGTGCTCCTTCTCAGTTACTCAAGCTTCTGTTGCTGGCATGGATGGATTGTCACAGGCCCTGTCCTGCACTGTGTCCCACCCTGGAAAAGCTGTATTGAAAATATTATTTGCATAAAAAGAGGGAAAGAGGCACGCTGGAACAATAATCCTTTATTTTCTCCTTTTAAATATCTTGTAGCTTCTTATTACCTTTAATTTGTATGTGTGTGTGCTTTTAAGCTTGGAAAAAACCCAAACCTATGATGCTTTGGGGTATGTGGAAGACATCGTTCCACATGTCTTCTGTGAAACCTGGAAAGATTCCCCACTGCCTTCTCAGCAGTTATGGCTGGGCAAACCTTTTGTTGACCGTGATTTACAAACTCTTCTCATAGTGTCTTTGCCTCTTTCTGGGTTCAAAGTCACTAGTTGAAAAAATCGCAAGCTCTTGTCCATCCCCTTTGTTACAAAGTGATATAATCATGGATTTCTAATCCTTTCATATCGTTGTTCCTTCCTCTCCCACAGAGCCTGGGAACGATGAAAACCCTCCAAGACAAAGATAAACAACTCAACTTCATGTTTGTTTCAGTTCCTGGGGAACCATATTTAATGAGGTCCACTAATTCAATTACAACATAAGTTGTCCCTACTATTAATGAGGTTTTACCAATAACTGTTTTGTTTTGTGCAAGTAACTTCCTTTCACTGGGTTAGAGGGACATATTTCCATTATTCTTCTCATTTTTACCTTGTCTTACAACAGTGACTTTTGATTTACACCAACATAAGAGTGAGCAGAACTGGAACATTACGAAGTCCCTGTGCCGGAATACTTACTGACCAGGGCCCTGCTCCTGCACAGTTTACATCACAGAAGTAAATGCTTTCCTGATGAGGACATCCCTGACGGGCATGTGATGGGCAAGATGTGACAGAGCAAGAAGGCAAGGCCAGAAGAAGCGAAGCCATGCTGTTCTCACATGTTACATGAGGTTTACCTCAATAAATAAAACCCATAAGACAAATTGTCTTCAGGGTTTTATTCATTAATCCAAAGGAAGAACTTCAGTGCAAAGCTCCTCAAAGCCCGCACTGTGATTTCAGACTGCAGGCGTACAGTTCTATACCAAACTGAGCAGAGAACTCATTATTATTTCTCACAGTTTGCCACCCTCCAGGGCAGTAATTTTTCCTCCATTGGAAAAAAAAAAGAAATCCATATGCTAGAAATTATATGTGTTTTGTGTGCAAACAAGATTCTGGTGCATTGAGAAAATAGATTTTTAACACTGAGCTAAACAAACTTCCCCAAAGAACAGCTGGTTTGGCAGGCTGGTTTTGTGAAGGATCTATGAACTTTGTGGGTGGTTAAAAATAGCATCATTGCTCTATTGATAGGAAAAGTGGAGATGGACAATTAATGCCAAGTAAGAGGTGACAAGGTACAGCTATTTTTTCTAAGAAACTCAAATTTTGGGACAAATTCAATGCCTTCCTTCTTCCCACAAAAATGATACTAAGATCCTTGCAGAGTTCTAGCCAAGCTAATGGGAATACTTTTTTGGCTTTAGTGAGAAATAGATTAGGCTGACCTTTGTTTTAATTGTGACTAGATTCACAAATGTCTTTCTTTACATGCATGAAGTGTCTAAATATAAGCTTCAGTGTCTTTTAGTAAAGGAGAAGAGTAAAATCACTGCATGGAGTATAGGACTGCCATGCTACAGAAAGACTTGGTGTAATGGGGAAAAAAACCTGAGAAATGCCGAGAAATTAGGACCCAAGGGAATGGCAGGAAGATGTGCCAGGGAAGGTTTAGGTTGGATATAAGGAGAAGGTTCTTCCCCCAGAGGGTGGTGGAGCACTGGAACAGGCTCCCCAGGGAGGCAGCCACGGCACCCAGCCTGGTGATATTCAAGAAGCACTTGGACAACGGCCTCAGAGACATAGTGTGAATTTGGGGCTGTCCTGTGCAGGGACAGGAGCTGGACTTGATGATCCTTGTGGGTCCCTTCCAGCTCAGGACATTCTATGATTCTATGATTATAATGGTATCATCATTATATGATCAGATACTTATAAGATACTATGATCAGATACTTATGAGTATCTGAAGGGTGTGTGTCAGGAGGATGGGACTGGACTCTTCTCAGTGGTGCCCGATGACAGGACAAGGGGCAACGGCCACAAGCTGGAACACAGGAAGTTCCACCTGAATATCTGGAAAAACTCCTTTGCAGGGTGCCAGAGCAGCGGCCCAGGCTGCCCAGAATGGCTATGGAGTCTCCTTCCCTGGAGACATTCAAACCCCGCCTGGACGCGGTCCTGTGCCCCCTGCTCTGGGGGTGCTGCTCACGCAGGGGGGTTGGACAAGGTGATCTCTGGAGGTCCCTTCCAACCCCTACCATTCTGCGATTCTGTGATTATTAGGAGCAATAGAGCAGCACAGAGTCCCAAACGGGGTGGGACACATGGTCCATGCATACACGCATACAGCAGGGTAAAAGACTGTTCCTGCCTGGATGAGCTTAAAACACGAAGCACTCACTGGTTGCCTCTTCATGTATAGCAAAGTACTTGGTAGAGAAGGGAGGCCTGATGAAGCAAGTAGTAATGACAATGTCGGGTTTTGTGCTACAGCCAAATGCATGAGCAGATTCCTGAGGCAAACCCCAAATTCTCATCCCCGTATCAAAAATATCCCACATGATCTTGGCACACAGATCCCAGTGGATTGGCCCTCCTGACTCCCAAGAAAATGAAGACACCCTGGTGTCTCCTCCTTTACATGATTCCCAGCCTCCCTGTGTAATTCCACATCTGTCTTACACCTACCACTGTCACACCTTTTCAAGCCAATTAGCAAGTGAAATGAGGTAGTCCAGGACAGAAATGAGAAGGTTGTAGTCCAGCTGGCTACCTGTCTCAGCTGTGGGGGATGCTATCCTTTCACCTCATGGGGAGAGGGAGCACGGTAAAATCAGCTTCTGCAGGAGGTTTGCCAAGCACAAAACCCAGTATTTCTGTCAGAGTATGGCAGCTTCTGTGATGCTGCAGACACACATTTCTCCCAATATGATGTTTTTCCTAGACAGGAAGAATTCAGCATAAATTACAATGCTTGCATTCCTAAGGCTATGAAAACCAGCCCTTATCCTCAATTCGGACAAGCAAATATGTCTGAGAAGAAAGATCAAGGCAATTTCAAGGTTTAAATGTGATCCAAAATGTTAAGAGAATACAGTTTTAAAAGCCAATTTTACAATGTCTGGAAACTTCTCCCCTTTTACAGGCAGCTGCTCATGGGAATCGTGGTTGCATATAATTTGGGTTCGGTGCTATATAGAGCACTAACTTCCATTTGAGGTTCCAACAAATTACATAAAATGAGGCTCGTGCACTTAACTACTCGCACGCAAACTGCATCATGCTGTGGGTTTGGAGGATGGGAGCCTCTCCACAATTTGTATCTAATTTGCTATTGCCACTCCAGCAAATGAGGTTGCTCCAAATGTAGGTTGGAGCTGGATTACAGTTAATGGATGGTCACTGATGGCTGTATTTGGTTGAACACCACTGAAAAGCACTGCCTAAGCCATAGAACTAGCTGTTTCACAAGAAGATCACTTGGATGGAAGCTTAATCTGAATGAAACCAAGAGTAGTTTTCTACTGACTTCATCAGAGGTGATTTCTCCACTGTACCATTCATACGTCCTTGAATGCTTCTTCTACCAAAGCTCTGTAGAAAGGAACCATCAGAAGCAGCTTCTTGAGCAGTAGCAGATGCTCTCTGCTCATTCCTATCTAACCCAGGACAAGCAGTCTTGGCTTCTGAACCACAGTTTTGATAGCTGTTTAATGAGATGCAACATATGCGTGCTTCACAGCACTACGGGCCATTTGAGACATTTACAAAACATTCAGATACCCCCTCAGATAAAAGACTCTGAAGAAAGACAATGCTTTCCTTGAAAAATTAGGAATACGAGAAATAAAGAAGGCTCTAAATAAGAAATCTGTCATCTCAGTAAAACAAACACACTAGGAAAAACACCACTAAGCTCTCCTCCAATTATATAACCACCACTCGAAGACAACCAAACATGCAGGTGAACATAGAATCCTGCAGGAAATCTGTGTGAGCCTTGATTTCCCGTTCAAGTAATTCGCACTGCTTTTATTTTTCTCTCACCACTTCTGTAGTCCATCCGCACTGTGAGGTCGTTGATGGACTTCAATCCGGGCAGCTTATGCTGGGGGTCAACAGAGAAACTGTAGCTATCATGATGTGTACGGGGCCACAGTACAGTCACCCACTGAGGTGTACATCGGCATTGCAACACGCCAGCTGAGAGATGTACAGCACTCTTCAGAGTGTCCGGCTTCCCTTTGGAAGGCAAGAGGAGCTCTTCGTGCTGTCCTCATTTAGCAGCTCACATGAGAGTTTAGCTGTGTTTTGCACCATGGTGATATTTTTCTTTCCACTTCTCAGCCTTCCACAGACAAAGCCCTCTGATGGTCTTTTATTTTGTCTCTCAAGACATTGAGCATCTTGCTTCCCTCTTTTTACTTCAGCATTTCTACAACTGTGTTTCACAAAACCCCTTTTTAACACTGACAGGTAACTAAAGCTGGATGTGTGCACACATATGTATATATATGTATATGTAGCACAAATGCATAGAATCACNCTCTCTGGGCAACCTGGGCCAGTGTCTCACCACCCTCAGTGTAAAACATTTCTTCCTTATATGCAGTCTAAATCTACCCTCCTTTAGTTTAAAACCGTTACCCCTTGTCCTGTCACAACAGGCCTTGCTAAAGAGATCGTCCTCATCTCTCCTATAGTCCCCCTTTAAGTACTGGAAGGCTGCAATAAGGTCTCCCCACAGCCTCCTCTTCTCCAGGCTGAACAACCCCAGCTCATGTCCTTTTCCAATCCAGGCTCCAGCCAGCCCTAAGATGATCTCCATGCTGACCTCAGAGGCCGTTGTTTTGCCAAGCACATGTTTTGCTTAAATGTTGAGATCAGTCATCCAACTGTCCAAACTAATTTTGGCATCACCGGGAGAGTAGCTAGCCTACGGTGACTACCCTCTGACCTGGACCCTTGTCCTCCTCCTTGTCTGAATATTTTACTTCAAACTTTTTCTTCCTTTTTGATGCAGAGAGGAAAAAGGAAGATGCATGAAGTGCTCACATACGTGTGATTTGACCTTTCGTGTCTACAGCTCTCATCACCTTTGCATGCGCTTTCCCTGCTATCTTGGTCTATTGTAAACTTGATTTGAGCTGTCTTTAAATTATATGCAGTTGAATGCACAGCACTCAGCAAGCTTGGCCCCGATACCAGAGCATCTGGACTGCAATTTGTACAATAACACGAATACTAAATGATACATCCTTTCTATCAAACTTCCCCCCAGGACCTCTAAATATTCTTCCAGTGATATAGTCCTTTTATTTTCCACTTTCTTTGCTCCTCAAACTTTCAGCTCTATTTTTTCCATATGGTGTGAGTAGAACTATGTCCAAATATCCCAGGTGACAAAATACCACTAATTTCATACAAGTGTTTTAATTTTTATCACTTTCTCAAGATTGAGCTTAACCACTTCCAATTTCAAAAGCACCCGCTGCACTAGAAAGATATTTACACTAGACTATAAATCAAATATCTAATAAAGTTCCTGAGATTTTTCCAAAAAAGTTGAAAAATGAAAACTCCCTCCTCTTCCAACTGTTTTTAATCAAGGACAGTATGAAACAAGTTATCCAAGTCCAGAATGGGAAAAAAAAAAAGAAGTACAATTACTCTGAGATGAAATTTAAAGATTAAAACTCTTTTGATTCCCTGAGCTGTTTGACAAACATTTCTATGGAAGAAGAACTGCAGCAAGAGGTTATAAAATATGTCAGTTTGCAACATGCGTGACCACATGTTGGTCAAGACAACTGAACTGTTCATTATTACTAGGAAGCTGTAAATCCCACTTTTGGCAAACCTTCAAATGAGTTTAGAAAAAAAAACAGTTCTGTTCTTGATTCCATTAGATGCTATAACTTAAAATGCAAATAATATTGTTCTTGGCATGGCTGCTGCCTGTCCACTTCAGCACAATTACTCCAGCCTCTCCTAGCTTAGACGAGTATTGTCCGAGGCCAACGCAGCAGCTTCCTTCCTCCAAGAGAACATCTATTTCTCTGTAACTGAAACAATTTGGCTAAATGACGCAAAGATGAAGCATGACCGCAGTAAGGGTAACAAACACAGTCCAGGCTCCTTGGATACACAAACATTATCCCAAAATAATTTGCTATATGGATGAATAGGAGAAGGCAATGCCTAAAGCATTGATTGCACTCCTGCACCTCTGTTTGTTAGGAGACACCGGCTGGTGTATCAAACCTTCAAACCTGCCATTCAAAGCTGGGTTTCAACTTAATAATACTTCCTTTGGGTTTCAATTTAATTATACCTTTCAACCTAATAATAAAAGAGCATGGTGCAGTGTGGGGAGCACTGGAGGCAGAGCCAGCCAGAGTCTGCAAAGACCAGGAAGGTTGAAGTGATTTTCACTCATGACCTGCTGTGGAAGACCCGCATGCAGGACAACAGGATGGCCATTGATTTTGTTTTCATCAAAACCAGGGGATGACACTGGGCATATCTTTAGGAACAGACCCCTCAAACTCAGGTTTCAGTCCAGGGTTTTGATTCTCCTCTGCCTGGCACCACAGTCATTTGGCAACATCACAGTAAAGCAAATGTAAAATTATTTTGAACTTGCTCAGTGTTTGAAATAACTGAAGCCCTGGATATTCAGAGCTGAAAAGCTAGACAGAGACCTTATCGCAACCTTTCAAAATATAAAGGGTGGCTCTAAGAAAGAAGGGGACAGACTTCTTAGTAAGGCCTGTTGCAATAGGACAAGGTTAATGGTTTTAAACTGAAAGAGGGTAGGTTTAGGTTGAACCTAAGTAAGACATTTTTTAAGATGAGGGTGGTGAGACACTGGAAGAGGTTGCCCAGAGAAGTTGTGGATACCCCATCATTGGAAGTGTTCAAGGTCAGGCTGGATGAAGCTCTGAGCAACCTGATCTAGTGGAAGGTGTCCCTGCCCATGGAAGGGGGGTTGGACTAGATGACCTTTAAAGGTCCCTCCCAACCCAGACCATTCCATGAGTCTATATTCCTGGGAAAACAAGGCTACGCTTTGGCATCAGTATGATTTCATCGGTTCTCAATGGCTGTATGATGTCTTACCAGACGTAACTGCTTTCCTCCTGGGGCTGAAACTCAGATATAAGAAGTTAGCACAATATCCATAAAATCTGAGTCAGGGAGCACTCAGTCCTCAAGCTGTTGGCTTACCATTATGTTTGGTATTGAACCAAACCTAAAAAATCACTCTCTGCTTTATTATCCTTTAAAATAAAAGCATAGTAGTCAGAGTGCGTGTCAGTATGGCATTTCTTGTGTGTATTTAAAAAAGCTTTGTCTTCCATTCCATCAGTACGTAGAAGTGCTGACTTTGCCAGGCCAGTTGTTAACCAACATCATTTACTTTCTGGCTGCGTCTCTGCCTTGCTGCCACAGGACAGCATCCTTTCCCAACCTAGCAGAAGAGGTCAGCAGTTCTGACCAAGTGATCCATTATTGATGTTGATGAACTAAAGGATGCTCTCAGAGGGAAGGTGTGAAGCTGAATGGCACCCCAGGGAGTTATTCAACAGTTATTTAAGGATGCACATACAACTGCATCAACAGCCTCTTCAATAAAAACCATGCTCT
>VZTV01029679.1:0-50319 GCA_013400875.1 Anhinga rufa
CCAGTCTGTTTTCCACCGTACAGCCTGCAAAAGTCACCCCAGCTTGGCCCCGGTGTTTATCACCTCCCTGCACGGCTGGGAGCCCAGCTGCTCCCTGGCAGGGAGAGGGCAGGGGGCTGGCGGTGGGAGCGGGACGGACACCAGCTTCACGGAAGCTCCCAGCACCAAAATCCACTGGCTCTTTGCTCCCTGCATGGGGAAAACACACCGGGGCGATGCCGGGGAGGACGGGGCAGCGGGGCTGCGATCGGTGGAGGGAGGTGGGGCGAGGAGCCGGGATGCTGCGGGACGGACTGAACTGCTGAGCTGAAGGGATTTGGCAGAGCAAGGTTATTTATGGCAAGGGTGGCAGGGCACGGGTGGCAGGGCACGGGGCAAGACCAGGGTCTGCCCGAAGTGGTGCAGTAGATGAGCGGATCAGGGAGCGGAGCCCGCAGGCACCCAGCCCCAACCCTGCCAGCAGCATCGTGCAGAGAAAAACGACACCCCGCGCTTTGGGACCGGTGGGGGAATGGAAAAATCCCAGGGAGCTTCCTGCCAGGGCCGAATTGTCTCCTCCAGCGAGTCAAGGACAGCGTGTGCCCCCCGGCCCCCTCCGGACCCCCTCCAAACACCCGCTGCCTGGTGTCCTCCCCAGCACATGCTGAGGGCAGGCGTGCTCCGGACATGCCGTGCCAGCCCACGGCAGCCCCATACAACCCAAGAAGACAAAACCCGCCCTGATCGCGCAGCACCCGCATCCGAGCGCCCCGCAGGACAAGCAGGGGGTGGTGCCCGCTCTCATCCCCCAGTCTGGGGGGACCCGGACCAGTCCCCAACAATAACTGGAGGACGTGAGCAAATCAGTGCCCGCGACTGGGGCCCCACAGGCTGCGATGGGGAAGGCGCTGGGAGGGTTTTGCAGCAAAACGGCAGGAGGGTGAGAAGAAAATCTCGCTGTTGAGATAACGATTGATGGATGTGGTAATTCTCACTAACCGGAGGGGAGAAAACAGCCTCACGAAGACCAGAGGGATCGAACTGATGGTCAGGGGCAGAGGCCGAGATTAAAGACAAGGATGAAACAAAGACCCCGATTCCCAAGCCCTGACTTCACTCTGCTTTACGCTGGTATTTTAGTTCAGGAAAGTGCTTTTTTTTTTTTCTTTTTAAAAGCTTCGCTTCTGAAGGAAAAAAAAAGCTGATGCGGGTGCTCTGCAAGTCCAGCCGCAGCGCATCCCCCGCCAACAACTTCTGAGCCCACCGGCCAATCTCAGCAAAACGCAATAGAAGAATCAAAAGCTCAGGGGGTAAATTCCCCTGAAATACCTCACCGCCTTCCAGCAACGGGGTGAAACATCCCTTGGCCACGATTCAGCTCTGCTCAGCATCGCCTGCACCATGATGGCCCTGGAGCAGCTGGAGGCCAGGGGAGAGGACAGGTTGGGAGTAAAACACACAGGGCTGGGGGAGGCTGAGCGACCTCTCCAGGCAGGGTGCCTTGCTGAGCTGTGGGGAACACGCTCCCATCCTCCCCTCGCCACCCTGTCATCCCCGATCGCTTCCCTTCAGCCGAACAGCTGAGCTATAGGTTATCCTTAAACGTCGCTGCTGTGGGTTTATGGAGAACTCACGCTTGATAACGTATCCCTGGTGAGAGATGGAGGTTTTCAGTGGCTTTAGGTGCCATTAAAGGGGGCAGCAGAGAAAGGAAGGGCCAGCCCAGACCTGGTGCTGCGGTCACAGCTGGGGATGCTGGTGCAGACCCGGACCAGGCTGCTGCCTTCTCCATCCCACCTGGGCTGCGGCCCCTGCTCAGCTTACCACCAAAGCCCCTGGCTCTCCTGGGAGAGGGGGACAGGGGACACAGCCCAGAGGTGTCCCAGGGCTGAAGCACCTCTTGCCCTTCAGCAAGCCAGGGGTGAGCGCTGCACGCACCAGCTGGCTCTCCTGCACGTCCAGAAAGGGCTCAGCATCACAGGATTGGGCACCCGTGGGCCACGGCTCAGCATCACAGAGCATCCCAGCAGCAGGAACGTGCTGGTTCCCAGCACCTGCTTCTCCCTTATAGAGTCATTAAGACTGGAAAAGACCTCTAAGATCATCAAGTCCAACCGTCAACCCAACACCCCCAGGCCTCCTAAACCATGTCCCTTGTCCCGTCCCCCAACTTGGGCCGGTCTTGGCGTTTCCTCTCCCCTTTTCCAGGACAGATGGGCAGGAGGTCTCCAAGCCAGCTCCCCCTCGCCGCGCCTGCCACGAGGATAGCACGGGCAAGCAGCAAGTCTCGGCACACCTTATTCTCACCTTCACACGCTATAGCACATTGCTCCAAAGGCCCCCAAAATAGAAGCCAAGCCAGCGTGCAATCCCCAGACACGTCAGGCTTTAGATCTAATCATTATTGAGCTGGTAGGAAGGGGCTGGGACCACGCAGGGGGGTCCCTTGGGCCCAGTCAGAGGCAGGACTGAGCACACAGGTTTGCCCCGTGGCCCCAGGGAGCCCAGCACGGGTATCTGGCTGCTGCAGCACGTCACTGACACACACCTTTCTCCTTTGCAGAAGCCTGTCCTGCTGGATATTGTATGCATTTTTAATGCACGTGTTAATTGAAGCAATCTCATTTTTATGTCGGGCGTATTGCCGGGCCAGGAGACATGTCCTTTGCAGTTATCGCTCCATTAAAACAAGCGCACGGAGGATGCCCGAGCCGGAGCCTGTGAGCAGCTGTGGGGTCCCCGCACCGGCAGCTGGGCTGATTGCCGCTGCCGAACGGCCGCAGAGCCGCAGAGGCAATTACTCAGCCTCTTGTAAAAAGCAGCGCACTCTAAGGAGAGAGCAACTCTGTCTCATATTAAAACTATGCTAATTAGGAACTAATTACGGGCACAAAGATATTATTACCCTTGGCTAGCCTGCAAGCTGCAGCCTCAGCCCCGACTACAAACCTCTTCAAGCCCAGCGTGGACTCAAGGCAGGGTGGGCATGCCGTCATTAAGCGGGGCCAAGCCTCGAGAGAGCCAGGGCTGCCTTGTCCCCAGCTCTAAGGTAAGCTCAGCACTGCTGAGCCTCATCCTGACAGGGTCTCTCCCTCCCCTGGGCAGGGCCCTTCTCATATTAAAGGACTACATTTATATCTGTGGGAGAGCTGGAGTGAAACTGTGTGAGTGAGGCTTGCCTTGGGCACTAAAGAAAAAGCAACAAAAAGACCAGCAAGAATTGCTGAGGATCTGCAGAGAGCTGAGAGCAAACTCTTGATGTGCTGCGCCCGTCCTTTCCCCTCCTGCACAGGTGCCAACAGCGCAGGTTTTTCCCTTTGCATCTCAAAACACTTTAGACCATCCTCCTTTATTCGCTGTTGTTTTATTCTCCCCTCTCTCCCCGGACAGGCAGCGGTGCCAGACGGGAGCTGCGGCCGTGGCAGGGTGACACCAGGGCAGCCACCCAGGGGCCAGGCAGCCAGGCTGGGTCTGTCCCTCCCTCGCCCTGAGCCAGCCCCAGGGTGGAAATGCCCTTCGCGCTGCTGGAGCCTCACCCGCCGCTGGCGTAACCCCTTGTCGAGGTTTCCTTGCTGCTGGCATCGCCTTTGGGACCCCGGCTGGGAGCAAAGCAGGAGCTGCTCTCCTGGAGGGAGTGCAGGGAACACCCCCGGACCCATTTCTGAGCTGTTTTACATGGAGCTGGCTCAGCTGCACCCTGCGAGCCCGGCCCTGCTCCCAGCCCCCACCACCCTAGGGTGTTTTCCTCTGCTGTTGCTGTTTGGATGCCGGTAGCTGTTTTGGAGCAGTGATGTAAACAGCCAGCCCTACAGCAGTCCCTGCGAAGTGACACGGGGCAGGTGCTCTCCTCCGTCAGAGGGGAGATCAGCCGAGGCTCCGGTGTCCTCCCGCCACCCGAGAGCAGTCCCCAGGGAGCCGCCGCTCTGCCGGGAGCCGAGGAAGGGGGAGCACAAGGAGGGGGTCCCAAGACGAGCTCGAAGCCAAGCAAGGTTTCCACAACCCACTGGGGGTCTCCTCGTCTCGGAGAGCCAATTCAAAGACGCGCGTGGGCTTTGCATCAGACCTCACCAGCCTTTACCGAAGCGTCCCTACAAAAATAACGTGCTACTTCGAGGTCAGCGCAGAGGTCTGGTCCTCGTGTTGGAGTCTGCCCTGCAGCTGCTGGCGGCTCTCCGAGGGGTAGGGAGGTGGGGACAGGACTCTCACCTTGCTCTCTGCTGTAGAGAGCGTCTGTTCATTAACCCGCACAGAAACCTTCTGCAACACCTACCTGGAGGCCACGCTTTAAAGGTTGAATGAAGTGGAAATCCCAGGGGTGGCGTTGGGGAGAAATTGCTTCAGACAGGGGCCGTGCCGGAGGGAGGCGCCTTCGGGCAGGACTCTCCGGCCGTGCTTTTTCTTCTCCGGTTCACGTTGATCCTTCCAGGAGAACTGGCACAGCGCCCTGACTGCGCCCCATAAATAAGGCGCAGCATCAGCTGTCATGTCAGCAGGAGACAAAACATTTAATGTGAAAAGCTTTAAATGGAAGCAGGAAATGAAAAGATAAAAGGGCAAATTTTATTTTAGATTCCTTGTTGGTACATATTTTCCTTTCTGACAGTAAGGGGATGCGATGGCTTTATCAGCCCACCATTGGAGAATTTATTTATAGAAAGTTAATACTTTACAAGAAAGTAGGAGGGGGATGTTAGCAACTCTGGCTGAGCGAATGCAAGTTGTAAGGAGAGCAGGGCAGGGGGATGAACCCAGCTATTCCATCTTCTTTGAACGGACCCGGAGTTCTGGGAAAACTGCTAGCACCACAGAAATCATCAATACAGTTTGTACAGAGCAACCAGGAGCTTGGCAGTGAGCGTGGCACGAAACTAGGCTTCTCTGCTCTCAAGATAGCAAATGAAAGAAGGGACACGGGGGGAAGACTATCACAGAAATCATCATGGCAGCTTGGTTGAGAGCAAACATCCTCTGGCACATGTAATTACACTGAACTGAAGACTATTTCCTAACCTTGAATATATTTCAGCTGTAACTTAGCAACCTAGACTGGGTAAAAGCATCTGAGCGGGAATGCAGGTTCAGAGGAGAGATTCAGCCTTGCTTCCCTTTTGTTCCCATACCTTAGCAACAACTCGACTCCAGAGAGGAGGTAGCCAGCTCCCACCAACTTCCACAGCAGCCACGGAGCCATCTCCTTCCGTGCCGGTGGAAATCTCCCCCTTTGTCATCCAGACCTACATTACGAGATTAATTAAACATTTCTCCACACGCGAGTGAGTCAACCATGTCCACAGAAGTTACACAACGATGATTCATGGACTTCTCGTGCTGTTTCAGGAGTAGACTCTGAAGAACTCATGGTAGTACGTGTTCTGAGCCACTGACACTCAGGTGAGAGAGGAATTGGAAACACTCAAGGAATGGACCCTAAAGACAACACAGACTTGCCGTCAAGATGTACTTGTGTATCTTCTACTCACCAGGCAACCTTGGAAACCTTGGGGATCTGGTAAATAGTCTAAGACTTGACTTTTTGCCTTTTTCCTTGACATAAATACTCCCCCTTTCACAGTGCTTTGTAATAGCCTTGCTTAAAGCCTATTAACCCTTGGGACACAAGGAGGGAAGCGATGTGTCCAGTGGCAAGCAACAGCCTGGGAGCAAGGGCAGGAAGGGACACCCACCCCACCCCAGCACCGTATCCAACACCCTCATTACGTCCCAGTCTTATATACCATCACCTGGCACTTCACATCACATCCCAGAAAACAGGCGAGGTAACCTCGGCCTGAGGTTGCCGCAACACACAGGATCAGCAGCTTGGACCAGAGACAAGATGTTCTGCAGCAGTTGTTGACTTCAGACACCCAACGCGTGAGGGATCTGCCTTTGAGAGAACAAGTGCAGAACCCACAAAGCTTGAGGCACCCTCGCTCAGTTACCATACGCTTATTGCACCATCCCATTCCCTACTTTAAATAACTGCTTTTTTATGGGCCACAGCAATACTGATCAACCTGCTAAACTAATATTTAGTTTCAGAACCCTCCAAGCTGTCAATCTCTTCAAAATGCAGCTAAACAAGCCACCTGCTTTTCATACACACCTCTGCCTAATGCCAACTGTTCCCAAAACACAGATTTAATTTGCAACCAAACACTTGAGACTGCTGGCTGTTGCGCCAAGATCACCAAGTGTCTGTCACAAGGATCCACGTTGTCTCATTAGGCTGTCATGCAATCCCCACGCCATCTTCAGTCTTATTCTTAGAAACCGTGAGCTCCCCGGCGCAGGATCCATTTGATCTGCCTGAGCGAAAGCACTGGGAACAATCTGTGACTCCTCAATAAAAATCAAGGTAACCAATTATTTGTAACAAATTTATTTTATATGTTGATTTACAGAGTTAAATTGAACATATAATAAACAGCACCAAGCCAGTGAAATTTATTCTACAAAACCAAGTTTAATACAAAAAGATGACTGCAATGCCTGACTCTTCACTTCTGGATTTGGACGGTTAAAAAAAGCTAACCCAAACCCCACAAAGATTTTAAAAAGGCTTAAGAATGTAAGCACCGGTGTTTGCAAAAGTTTCTGTGGCAGCAGTAATGATCTTGTTACAACATTTTAAAAGAATCAAGGCTGCCTTGACTTTATCCCCTATTTTATTAACAGTGGAAGAAGCTGGTCACTGTCTGGAAGACAGCTGTTGAGTCTCCTCGTCTGTTCAAACACCCTACCTTTGCAACCAAAAAGAAAATATGGGGTAAGAGTCAACTCCACGCAGGAAATTTCCCATGTAATGGGAAAGACCTCCCCGGGTTTTGTTCCTGGAGGAATCTGCTCTCTCCGCTCGTTTTGGTTGATGACCACGAGCAGGAGGCACGTAAGGAGCCTCTGCAGTCCTTCCGCAGCAGCCTGCGGGGTGCCTGGGTGGAAAACCCCACCAAAGCCAGCAGCGGGGCGGAGAAGCGCAGATGTCGTACCGGGAGGTGAGCAGGGACTGGCACAAAGAACCCACTCTGTACGTGGCGTCGCCAGCCTGCAAAGCGGGAAGCAGGGCTTCGGCAGCCGCCCTAAGCCAACCCGGAGCCTGGAGAGGAGGCTCTCTGTGCATCCAGCGTCAGAGGCGAACGCGAGCATTCGCACTGTCCCCGTGATAACTAAGGAGGAAAACATCCACTGGTTACACGGGTTCAAATCAATGCTGGCTTCTCTCTGCAGGTTTTACTAGCTTATGCCAGGAATGAATTTGGCCCCTGCTGCCTTAGTGGTGAGCTGGACAGCTGTTTAACAATATTGCGAAGAGTAGATTAGCAGTATCTCTGCCTAGCCTAAACTGCCACACACTGGTGCTATTTTCTTTGAAACAAACACTTCTTTGCTGGACATAAAAAGAAACTTAAGTAACCAAATGATTATAGATACAAAATACGATGCCTGCAGCTCAAACAGAGGATTGATCGCTGCTCCTTTTACCTATCGTGAGGCTGCAGGAACATTGACTTGGCAACCCCTGTGCTGACACTCCACGCATGGTACATCTCTGCTCTGACACACGGCACACACATTGCAGCTGCCCAGGATAAACATGTACAATCAGCCCTAATAGCCTTTCCAAAGCTGCTCTTTAATAGCCCATGAAGCAGTCCCTTTGGCTGTAGCCACAAGAAAGAGCTTTTGGAAGCTTCCTATATCCTTTAATTTCCACCCAAATCCCCCCCNCCCCAGAAATCATAAAGTACACAGACTGCAGACTTAAAAAAGTATAACAGGGTTACAACCACGCTTCCATCCCACCCAACCCAGCCCAAACCACCAAGGCACGTCAGACTGCCCTCCCTCTAGGACCACCTTCACCGGACTCTTCCCCCTCTTCCCCATTTTTAAAGGGTGAAGCCAACACATTTACCTTGTTAGGAAGCAGCAAGTGCTTTCATCGCTGTCTTTGTACTGATAAAAACAAATTGTAACAAAATGCATCTTAACTGTCACCCTAATGTTTCCATGGGAAATGTTAATCTTCTTTAAACACGTTCCCTGATGGACATTACCACCAGTTGGCCTTACAGAATTGAGGTCAAATTTTAAACACTTAACCTTTGACAGAGAGACCCTAAGTCCCTCGATATTAGGTATGCATTTTTTTTCCTTTTTAAAAAGTTGTTCCAGGTTTGCTTGCCTATGGAAGCCAGGTATCTGCTGGAAGGCTAACTTTGGTGCAATTCTAGCTTCCCACCAGCTCAAGCCCATCTTCTTTCCAAGCCAACATTATTGCCCTGAATTTTTGTGTGTGAAGATTTTCAGAAAGAAGAGCAAACAGATACGTGCAATCCCCAACCCCAGGAGATTAGGACCGTGACCTGCTCTTTCCCACCACCAGAGAAAGGACTGTCCCCTTGCAGAGGTCCATATCAGCAGTTGCTCAACTTCTGCTCCTCTTCAGTGCTCTGAATCCGAGACGTAAGAAGGCTGAGTCCATCTCCACACAAGCATATCTTCTCCTGCTACTCTGTGAGACTCCGTCTGAATCCGCGACTCATTTGAAGCCAGAAAGTCCACAGCTCTCTCCCAGACCCGCTTCATTTTTTTTCTGCAAGAAACAGCAATAAAAAGAAAATAAATTAGAATCACGTCCTCATTGTGCTTTCCTGCTTACAGCAATTGTGGCTGCTGATCAAGCTACTGCTAGCTGCCTCCTGTTCCCTGTGCAGGCACTAAAGGAGATTAAACCAGAATTCTGGTTTAGAAGCAATTTCAGGCCAGGACATGAAAACACAGGTCCTGCCTGGGGCGGGGAAAGATGAGACCCTCAAGCTCACTTCATATTGCAAAGGGACTTGATTAGCAAATTGCCCTCACCCTTCCTGCATGCAGAGAGATCTCAGACCAGGGAGGACAAACTGAAGTGCACCCCAGTTTTAATCAGTGTCTAGTAATTCTGGGCACCACACACAGATTGGTTCAAAACAGCTGAAATAACTCCTTTTCCTACTAGCAGTATTGCGACTGATAAAGGGCGAGAATGTTTAAGACTTTGCAGCACACGTAGTTTTCCGTGCCCTTAGGAGAACAAAGAGGCTCCATTTAACCAAAACACAAGAAACGTCCCTGCAGAGATGGAGGAAGTGGCACATAAACCACTAAGACCCAGGCTGCAGCCCTCTGGCCCCACCACCCATGGAGCAGTTATTTCGACCACAATTTCTTTTTGAAAAAGCACCAAGATCAGCCATCTCACTGTATCTCCCTTTCAAAGCTGCCCAACTCGAACCGGTAACTTTCCAGGCAGCAACATACACAACCACTTCAGAAGAGCCCAGTACCCTGTTCAACTCGTGGGAAGGTTTGTTCTGAAAAGCACAGCGCCTGTCTGGAGAACAAGGTACCACAGCTGAGAAAGAGGAGAGCATCCTACACAGATTAGATGAAGGAGAGAAAAATCAGATGATCCATGCCCAAGCAAAATAAAATCCAATTACTGCTTGAAAGAACAATGACAATACACCTGTGTGACCGCACAAAATATCAGCCCTAGGACTGTCACATTAATCTGCAGCAGGTTAAGACATAGCCTGAATTATGTCAAAATCCTTTATAAACTGAAAGGCCAGACAGACTCTTCTTGCAGTCCAGCTTCCCATCAATTGTCTGCTCATGGTCTGTTGCCCCGTAACTGCGGTTTTTAGCTGAGCTGAGTAACATCATGCTGACAGCCCTCCTTAATGAATAAAATTCAGCTCACCTGCTCTGAGGAGGGATGAGGCTGTCCCGAACATGGAAAATGCCAACGTAGGGGTAACGTTCCATATTCCGTTCCCATTCCTTATAGTGGTCCTGGACAACAGCTGGAGGGCAGGAAGACAAAAGGGTGAGAGACCTCAACACTGCAGAGAGAAGAACAGGGCTATTTGCATTTACACAGCTACTGGATTCTACCTATGATCTTCTTCACCATTTCATACATGGCTTGTTCCTCTTCCTCCATCTTCCGCCAGCGATACCTAAGGAAGATCAGGATCCCCCAGAGAGTTATCAGACCTAGGAGAATAAAAACAAACAGAATTCAATAACTGACAGACGTGTACTTGCTGGATGCTAGCAGTTTTATTTCTGACACTGCCTCTCCCCAGAGGCAGCTTTTACTCCCTGCTACCCAGGGCTGCTTGGAACTGAACCCAATTAATTAATTTTGTTCACCAGTGCAGCTGTGCCCCACAAAAACCTTGGTACTGACAACACCTGCAGCAGAAGAGCAGGCATGCATGTGGGAAGAGGTGGTTGGAAGGCCTCATTACAGAGTTTTTTTCCCCCCCCACCAGAAACCTCAGCACAACCACAGGGCTTCAATTCTCCAAGTCCCAGAGCTATCTCTTTGCTAGAGGCCTCCCCCACAATAATCACTTAGGAAGACTGTCAAGCTCCACTGCTCCAAAGATAGCTGCTTGATAAGGAAATAAAGCCCGGGGCTCCAGCACCAGCCTGAAATTCAGGAGATCTATATTGAAGGTTTAGCACTGACAAATGCCCCTGTTACAACATGAGCTAACTTTAGTATCTCGGTCTCTACAATAAACATAACCACCCCCTTTCACCCCCACCTTGTCTGGCTAGATTATAAACTCTTCTAGTCAACACTCATCTCTCGTTATCACCTTGCTCAGTAAGACCTCTGTCTCAGCTGGGGCATGACAGACTATTCCAATAAAACCTTTAACGCTGAAATGCTACAAGTCATTATTAAGGAGGCTAGAAGACTTTCCAGCTTAGTGCAAGAAAAGAAAGAAAAATTAAATCTTTTAGGTAAACATACTTATTTTGCAGACAACAGTAATAAGTACTTGAGGAATACCCAGACAGCTAATCAGCTTGCTGATTTAAAGTAAGTGTTAAGCACTCACAGCACAAGAGCAGGTCTACGGGTCTCCCTGTGCTGCCAGAACAAAGGTTAATTAGAAATTAACTCATCAGCAGATTTATTTCACCTCTGTTAGTAATTTCATGTGGCTGGGAGAACATGTGTGCACACACAGGTTCATCTCTACAAGGGGAGAAGCTGATTACTAGCACCAATGACTTACTCCAGAAAAACAGGAAAAGGTTCATAATGGTAGTGACCACTGCCCGACGGAAACGGCAGCCGAGCCCCATCTGAGGATGGGCCGATTCAAGACAGAACACTTCCTCCACTGTGGTAACTGGTTCTGAAAGGTCTCTGCCTTTCAACCTGATGGGAAGAAGCAGAAAATCTTCACAGAAGAGAGCAGACACTCCAACTGCAGTCTTTAATCAAGACAGGGAGAACAAACAGACTGCGGATGCAGTAGCTCGTTCTGTACACCACGTCGCAAATACACCAATATCCTTGCAGCTCCCCTTTCCAGAACATTTTGGGACTGGCTGCTTAGCAAGGAATGGATATGGCTTTAGAAAAGGCAGCAGGGCTGGAACTCCCACTGGTAAACTGAAGTCTCCCTCTGCAGACTCTTTGACAGCACCTCTCAGCGTGCAGAAGATTAAACTTTAAATTGGATTCCCACCTCCCAGCACAGAGAAATGGAAATGTTTACTGAGTCACTCATCAGCAATTGCAGAGAGAGCAGTTGAGGGAGCCTGCGAATGTCCGTGGAGGTTGCGCTGTTCTCCTCAGTACAGATGAGCATAAACAGTTTAGCTAGAAAAGTGACAACGCATCAACCGTGTCTGCGGCGAGAAACAGACACACCCTCAGAAAGCATTCATGGCAAAATCGATAACACATCCTCCTGCAAAATCACTTCTACACACCTGCTGTGCTATCCGATATGCTTTTAACTCACTTCTTTATATACAGATCTACACTGATGCCGTTCCCTTATTAGATACTCTTAGCCAACAGGCATCAAGTAATCCAAGTGAGAGCCATCAGATTCAGAGGAATTGGACTAAAGGGGATTTTATTTTTTTAAGCTACTAATTCATCCTAGGTTTGCAATGAATAACCTATTAGACAAAGACATTTTCTCAATTTACTAGCGCACAGCTCACAAACTGCTGACAGCTTGTATTTGGTTACCGGATTCTACAGTAGCTGGAGACACACAGTTGTTTCCCACCCCCTTGTCTTATTTACAATCCAAATTCCATGAAAATATTTAAAATATGCAGCAGAATCACCCAGTGCAGAGCTCATTTTCAGTTATGCCTCTCAGACTAGCACCTAGAAAAATAATCTCATGTAGCGTTTGCTAAAAATGCCACCTGCGGGTTTTTAAGCATGCTGAACACTCATTCTGCACGCTACGCAGACTTCGTGAAAGTGGATCCATTCGGCGAACAGCCGGCAGAACTGCTAATTATGAAGATAAAAATTGGGAGTGTATTGTATCACATGGCTCCTGACATGAACAATGCTCCTGTATAAAAAAATATTAATTTGAAAACTCTGGTCCCCAGCCCACCTACAAATCCAAACATGCCACTAAGGAAACTATGTGCTGTCCTGGGAATTTGCCACACACCAATAATCAAAGCAGCAGACACTGTCTGATCCTTAGATCACAGCAGCAGCTGCAGAAATTTTTTGGAGAAAAATCGAGCAGTGGGAATTCATACAAACTATGCCCACCAACTCCAGCGTTACTACTGTTACAATTCATTTAATCAGAGATACATTTAGCCATGTTAAAATGCAAACAAATGTTAGACTTCAGAGTTAACGCGCACCGGAAGCAGCCCACACTTCCCAGAGGAAGATAATGATGCCCGTGGACTCTGGATAACAGTATTTTATTAGGTTATGGCCTGAATGATGTATTTTTTTACCTGAAAAAACCCTAGTATTTCTGCTATTCCTCGTGTATTGAAGAGACTGCTAGCTGAGAAACCCAAGAGAAAAAAGCCCCACCGATGGCCGACCAACACCCTACACAGTCAGACCATTAATTTTAGTGTGTATTGCGTGTTCTGCCAAAAAGACAACTGACACTGAAGAAAAGATACCATTCAACAGCCCACTTTCCTCTCCTCCTCATCAGGCCTTGCTCCAAAGGATCCCAAAGCAGGGGTAATGTTACCTACTGCAGAGAGTGCTTTGCTGTCCAATACCTTTTGGCCAAACCTTTTGCCTAAAGGATGCAGCTCCACACAATATTGAAGCTCTGTCTAAATTAACTGGAGAAAAGGTATCTTGGGAAAAGCGAGTATATAGGCAAGTTTAACAAGAGTACAGTAGTCGCAGGACCGGCGGCAGGACACCAGGATCTCCGCTTCTAACCCTTGCGGGAAGTACAACATTAAGTCTGTAGCCATAACCAGCCCTGACCTCAGATTTACGCCTCATCTGCGAGACAGCACGTTCACGAACGCAATGTCCCCCAGTGCAAAGGCTGGGAAACAGACTCCCAAGGAATGAGCTCAGTTGCCAATTTTTGCTGCAGGGCTGTACTTTTCATTTGGAAGCTTGCCTAGCAAGCACTGACAAAGCCAGCCTCAGATTATCTTCTGAAATCTAACGAGGTACAGGAGCTTTTAGGGCCAACCACAGAGGATGTCAAATTACACAGCAGCCAACACCAAGAAATGTAACTTTGACACAGTGGGCTTCCACTTACCATATTCCCAAATCCTTGTTACTGTTCAGTATCCAGTGCAAGGCATCATCAAACTTTTGTGGGGGACTACCGGTTATATTCTGTTCAAAAGAATCCATAAGAAGATTAGTTCTCCATTCACTCTAAAATACTGAATAACATTATTTCATTACAGTAGTGGGAGAATTCATCCTATACGGTCTGTCCCTAAGTTAATTCTAATCATAATTCTGCAAACTGGAGGAATGAGAACTAAATCTGAAGGTCTGTCTGGACTAAAGTCTTCTGACTATGGTAGATGATGCATGAAGCGCTCTGTAAAATAACACTATCCCAGACCGTTAAGACTAACCACTAAATACAACATAATCTTACTGACAGTTTACCATGAAAGAAATGGAATGCTAGATCAAAGCAGTCTGTCTTCCAACACTTTGGGGTATAGAAAAATCCTTCTTCTGCCCAGCCCTCAATCCAGGGAAATTTCTGGTTTCAGAAGACTGATGACTATGGTGAAACAACAAACCATTACGTTAGATTTACAGGGGCTGAATCAGAGATGTAGGAGAAGATTACTTTTGAAAGAACTGCTGGGAGCAGGACTGGCCAAAGGGGAAGCTACAGATAGGGGAAAGAATCAAAACAGGATGAGGAAGTAAAACAGATGGTAAATTGCTTTAGCATCTATTATTTATTGCTTTAAAAGAGACTAAGCACTATGTTATAACAATAGCTGTTCACAGCCTACTCACCACCACATGATCCTTTGCTTCACTAACCAAAATGCATTTGCTTTTTAGATTCTCAGGGTTTCCACATTCAAAATTACCTGGGTAGAAAAAGTCAAATATAGAAATAAAAAATAGCCCTTGAACAGTTTAGAAATACACTGAACTATCTGGAAGTGCTATCCTTTAAAAGCAGCTATAGCTCTGGGCAAAATGATTACAAGGTAAGATTTATACTGTAGGCAGATAAGATTATGACTATTAATAAAATGCTCAGCCACTGCATATAGGTTGGATAAGGACAATCAAACCTCATGCTTCAGTGTGTGAGCTGCTCAACCCAGAACGAGGGGAAAAAAATACCGTTTCTTCCCTTTGCAGAGCACATAACCACCTCTCTGACCTAACGCCTTGCAGACGGGCTCCTTCCGTCAGGTGTCAAAGACTGCGGTGTTGGAGTTAATGATCAGCATTCAAAAAGCTTCTAAGGAGCCTAAATCGCAGCTCTGCCTTTTGCCCAGGCAGAGGAATGCTGGCAAGGAACTAAATCTTCTGAATCTTGCTTCACAAATTTGACTAAACAAATGTGGCGAGAGACTATGTAAAACTAGTGGAAATTCTGCAGGTGCCGGAGTCTGATTTGAAAAGATAAAGAAATTCTGTGAAGCTTAAGTATCTAAAGGCTTCAGCCTTGTTGAGGTCCGAAATCTAGAAAATGGAACTTCAGCACTTTTACTGATTAACACTGTTGTACATCGTGCTGAACAAGTTTCTACTCATCCACTGAATTTCTAGCAGCCTCCTCCATCACAAAATACTAGTTATGGACCAGATTTGCTCACACATAGTAGAGACTGGCTGAACTACTGTGCTTGGTTAGCTCCTCAGCTAGGAGAGCCTGTCTTACTCTGCACTGAGAAAAAACAGAGGCACTCACATAATCAGCCGCCACATTTCAGCAGAGAGCTGGCAATTTCTTAAGTTGCTTTAACTTTATTTGTAAGAACACATCAGCTTACACTTACTGGCTCTGAGTGTCTTGAAGACAATTTCAAGATGCTGGTAGAAAAGAACCACAAAAGTGAATATTTCTACCTCAAATTCCCAATCTATCAAGTGCAAATAAGGGCCACTCCACAAGAGCACAGTGATAGGAGTGCATTAGCTAAGCACTATTGAGAATAAAAATAAACACAGCTTTTTCTGTTTTCTTATTACCTGACTTTCTCAGAGCTCTTCAAGTGGAACTGACTGTTCCATAAATCCATCTCTTCAAACTGAGGTTAAAAATGTCCAGACAGCTGGGAGAGGCAGTTTGCTGAACGCTCCTAAGTGTTTTATAATGACAATTGGAACTTACCAGCTTGTATGGACAAGTAGTTATACAACTCGTGCAGCATGTTCATTATTATGTCCTTCTGTTTAGCTTGACAGAACTGAAAGTCAGAAACAGGTAAAAAACATGAATAGACCGGCAGCAACAGGACACTGGTCAGACTAGCTAAAAATACCAAAGCAAAATACCCCAGCAGTGGGGTTTGGCTCAGTCATACATCACTAGTTCAAATTAAACACACCTGCAGCAAAGATCTACAGTTTCTGAGTCAAAATCAAGCTAGCGCATCCTCTGAAAGTGCCACCAACTCCTCCGGCCCATAGCCCAGACGGCACGGCCAGGCATCCCATCTGACTGACCAGAGATGACGCTTTGCCTCCAGAACATCACAGGAGACTAACCGTAATTCTGAATCCAACATGAAGTTTTCCTCTCTCCTAATAATACATTAGGATAAAAGAAACAGGGCTGTACCAGCACTTTATGATAGAGTTCAGGGAATTAGCTGGATTAAATCTTGCATTGTTGAAGCTGAACACAGCTTTATTGCAAACCAATATCGCTTCTGTTAGAAGTATTAAAGAAATTGATTCACATAATTGGGAATTTAAATTTTTATCTTTCAGAGTCTCATATACAGTCCTAATTTAATCTGGCCCATTAATTCCAACTCATCACGTCACAATTTTTCTGTAAAACGATAGAACTAATAATTTTACAGTGATACTGATACTGGTGGAAGTTACCTAGAATAATTACTCTTCTGTGAGAATCCCCTATCCACAATACTTGAAGATAAATAAATAGATGCTTACATCATCTGTTCTTTTGTCACAATCCACAGGCAAGAGATTAACTATGAGAGAGAAGGGAAGGGCAAGTTAGCTGGCTGCAAAACAAGAGCTTTGATCAAGAAAGTACTTATCTTTTTAAAAGAAGGCTCTACTTTAAAGCCTGATTCTGCTATTTTTACTCTCACTCTACACAGCACCTCGCTATCCAAATAACGCCTTCAAAGCGCTGCTTTGGTAGGCAGCACTGAAAGCAAAACAAATAAAACAGGTGCAAGTGATGAACCCCGTTCAGCGGGAAAGTAAAAGCCAGGGTCTGAATGTTTCAACAGCTCCTGTTTAAGTAGATGTTTTATGCTCCTTTACTATCCACTGCTTTGCTCTGATCTTTTACAGTCTAGTAATGCCATTCGCTGCACGCCATGGTCACCTGAAATACCATGGTGATAACAGGGGTTTAAATCAAGCCTCCTCAAGGCAAAAGCAGAGGATTTATTTTAGTTGGAGCTGTTAGCTCTGCAGATTTAAGCTCTGCTCTGGTTTAAGAGCTTCCCCCCACCCCGACAACTGGATATACACCAGCCACCGATCCACCACGCAGTACTTTCTAGCAATCTTAACTCGCTGAGAATTTAAAGTTATTTGCAGCTGTGCTGCAAGATTTCCTGCTTCAAAATACCATTGGTTTCAAAATACCTAACAAAGTTGCAAAGGGTGCATCAGAAATTCAATGACATCGGACAGTTTTAGTCCAACTTTGAGAAAGCAGGAAACAGCTTTCCCAGCCCCTGCAAAGCGCACAAACACCTACAGGCACAGTGTGCCGAGTTTCAGACTCGCATCTTCCCAACCACATCCCAAACCCTTCTTCTTTCAGTTCAAAGCCATGAAATGACAATATTTCCATCTACTCTAGCTGAGGAACTCTGCTTTAAAAACTGGGTGACAGGGAAGCCCCCTTTCATTTCTCATCGAAGCTTTGCTGCACTTGAAGTGCCAAAGTACCAATTCAACCGCTGTGCTTCTCACGTGGCCAGGATAAAGGCCACGAAGGGCCGCGCTTTGCAGAGGCTAACATTAAAACACACAATGGGCAATTACACAGACATTATGTTACACAACGGACAATCATAAAACACATCCTTGGCCTAGCAGGAATGTCACTCTCCATAAAACCCATGGTTTTGAAGAACCGGAGGCCAAACTCATTTGAAAAAAAGCACACACTTGACTTACTTTCCATGACTAACAAGGTTTCCCATGGGCAAGGGGAGATGGAAATGCGGACAGAAGCAGAGATGTCAGGTTACAGCAATAAGAATGATAAGTGTGATGGCGATGGAAGTAATAAAGGGAAAGCAGAAAAGAAAGGTGAAGAATAATGTTTAAAAACAGGATTGAACCAGTGCACGTACAGTTCTCTCTCCTGTCAAGCCAGCCTGACCCCATCATCTTCACCACGAGGATGCCCAGAAAAATCATCAGCAGCACAAAGCTGGCGAGGCAAAGGAACTGGGAGAGGTAGTATTCGAGGCCTTTTCCCTTTCCTTCCGTCTGCTGCTTGGGGGCTGACCGCAACAAGTGAGTGCGGGCGGTTATTCCCTGTCCTGCTCCCGATGCTTCCCACCGGCTCCCCGAGGCCAGCCCTGCGTTGCTCGTAGCCCTCCATGGGAAGCGCCGGATCAACCCCACTCCCCGGCTGCTGGGGTTCAGCCCCCTGTCTGCCTCCTTCCCAACACTGGAAGCCAAGTCCTCTTTCCCTCTCCCAAACTGGTGACTCAACCCCCCAGGACCCACCGAGGTGCCCCAGTGGGTGCTGGGTGTCACCTCGCTTTCCTGCCTCCATGAGCTGTTAGAAGAGAGCCCCCTCCTCTCCCCTGCTGTCTCCCACTGAGCTCGGGAGCTCTGCCCCCCAATTCCTCCTCCTGACATGCCCCAATGGCTCCTGGACTTCAGACCCCCGCTCTCATCGCTGGAAAGGGGTTTAGAGCTGAGCCCCCCGCTCCTGCCTGTGGAGGTACCCCAGGGGGACGTGGAGCTCAGCCCCCCAACCCCATCCAGGGATGTCCCTGCCCCAGCCCTGATGTCAAGCCCCCCACTTCTCTCTGCAGCCGTGCCCCACTGGGATGTGGAGCTCAACCCCCGAAACCTGTCCAGGGTCGACCTCAACCCAGCGCTGAGCCCCCCACTTCTCTCTGTTGACGTGCCCCACTGCAACGAGGAGCCTGAGCCCCGAAACCCATCCAGGGCTGGCCCTGGCCCAGCGCCAAGCTCCTCACTTCTCTCTGGAAACGTGTTCCATCGGGGCGTGGAGCTTGGCCCCCGATACCCATCCAGGGACGCCCCAGCGCTGAGCCCCCTGCCTCTCTCTGCAGTCGTGTCCCACTGGGACGTGGGGCTCAGCCCTCCAGACCTATCTAGGGATGGCTTTGACCCAGCCCCAAGCCCCCCACTTCTCTCTACAGACGTGTCCCACTGGGAGGTGGAGCTCAGCCCACCCAGGGACGCCCCCAGCCCGGCCCCGGCCCCCCCACCTCTCCTGCCAGACGCCCCCCATTGCGCCGAGGAGCTCAGCCCCCCCAGGCTGTCCCGGGACAGGCCCCCCTCAGCCCTGGCGCCGAGCCCTCCGCCCCGGCCCGGGGGGGACCCCCGGGAGTCCCCCCAGGACAGNGGGGCCCCTGCGCCTGGCCGCCGCCACCTCGGCCCGCAGGCAGCCCAGCTTCTTAACGTAGACCTTGCGGGTGGTGCCGGTGATGGGCCCCGGCCGGTAGCCGAGCGCCATCAGCTCCTTCCGAAGCTCCGCGTCTGTCAGCTCCGCCATGGCCGCGGCACCCACAACAAGCCCCGCCGGAAGCGCTGGGCGAGCAGCGACGCGCGGGCGCCATCTTGGGAGGGGCCCGCCGCACCCCCTCCGGCGGCCATCTTGGGAAGGGCAAATGCGGGGCCCGTGCAACCGCCTCCGTTCGCACGGCCGGCGCCATGTTGATAAGGGAGGTGGGGGGGGCGCCATATTGAGAAGGTCGCGGGAAAGCGCTACCCCTCCCGCCATCTTGTGAAGGCAGGGTCGCTGGTTCCGCCATGTTGGGGAGGTCAGGGGCACTCTGAGAGGGCAATGATGCCGGGCGGGAGCTGTTGCTCCTCTCAGGAGAGGGGAAAGGGGGAGAAATGGAGAAAGCGAAGGGCAGAAGCAGCCTCAGCATCTGGGGCCGGCCTGTGTCACCGCCCCATCACTCTGGGGGACCCTGCTCTGGAGCATACAGGGGGTTTGAGCACTTCTCACCTCATTCTGACCAAGATACACCAATGTTTTGACACTTTTAGGGACATTTACGAGGAGGAAGAAGTGTCTTTCCCAGCCACCTGCCGCCCCCCACACACGTTTCCCTCATCCCTCTCATCGCTGCCAAGTTGCAGTCGTTTAACTGGCACCCGTCAAGCGGGCTGGAGCTTTGCCACCGCTTTCGGCAGGATCAGGATCTGGGTCCTCGGGATATTTGCTGGGGAAGGAGGTTCCTTGCATACTTTGCAGCCTAAAAAGGCAAAACCAAGCGTTGACTTGAAAATTTATTTTGGCAAGGCACTCATGTACAGTAATTGCTTTTCCTGCTGCCGCCTATAAAGAAAGTAATGAAAGTGGCTGAAATACTGTGGCGTAATATCGGAATTTAATTAAAGATAATGAAAAAGTAGTGATGAATGCGTGCAGGCTGTCTGTGCATCGCCGTTTTTATGATCGATGTATGATACCGGAGTGGTGGAAACTTGGCGGTCCCGCAGGAGAGGGACCTGCAGCAACCGGGAGCTGGGGGGGCTCCAGGAGAGCTCAGCGTGGACCCCCACCACTTGCCACCATGAGGCTGGAGATGCTAAACTGTGCCTTCACGTCATAAAAACTTCTTTAGGGATATCCCTCCTTTCACATTCACTTTGCTGCCGTGCCCTCCTGGTTTAGGGCATCAGGCAAAGCTCGCCTCGCTTTTCCTGATTTATGCAAGAAAGCAGCAACAAGGTGCTGAGATTTGTTAATCTGGTTAGCAACAACAAATATACAGTTAGTAGAGGCCAGGGAGCCCATTAAAAAAGCATAGTCAGTTCAGATGGGAAGTGTGAACGTGCTAAGCCGAGCCTCCCCTGCTCACTGGCTGGAAAGCACAACTGACAGCTAATAATTTGGAGTGGTGTCTAATGTAAATACACAATTAGAATATGCTCTTAGTACACAGTTTTTGTAAGCTCACAGCTTTCAGTTTGGAGAAGCTCTGCCTAGACACGCAGGTGCACGATGGCGTCTAAGCCTGAGCTGATACAAGCTTATGAATTAAGTGAATTCATCTTGCTGTGGAAAAAAGCACAAAAGCAACAAAAAAACCCCTGCAACCCTTCAATTTCTTGTGTTTCTGGATGTCAGGGAAGTTATACCAGGACTGAGTTTGGCCCAGCAGCCTCGTTGCATGACCTTCAGAGTGGAGAACATGGGAGTGGTGTTCGAGAACTGGAGGGATGGGGAAAAGCTGTGATTCCTTCGCAGAAGGGAGGTTGGCAGCGCCGATGCTCAGCAGGAACAGATGCCTCTTCTTTGTGGAGAGAAATCCACGACCCCCCTCCCTTCCTCCCTAGCAAGACAACCCTTGGGAGCATCCCTGCCTTCTCTGGAAGGTACCTGGACACCACAGGACAGCCCTCTGTCTGTCAGACGTGACAGAGCCTATAGCCCCATGGACAAGCACCTCTTTGTTCCCATCACCTGCCCACATTGCCGATTATGAGGCTGACAGTGGAGTTTCTGCTTTTTGCAGCCCCTTCGTCATCCCCACAGCTCTGGGCAGCAGAAAGGCTGCTGGGGCGAGCACAGGCCTGCGGATGCTGCAGATGGGCTGTGATGCTCAGAGATGCTCGGCTGTGAAAAGCCAGTTTCCCAGCCCACAGTGCAGCTCTCGAATATCTTGGCTGTAAATATCCTGAGCTGGATGTGGGAAGATGGGACAGCGAGGAGGGGACAGCCTCCACCTTCCCTGCTAGCCCAGAAGCTGCCTTAGGCCTGCTGGCAGTGACTCAGATATCGAATGGGAAGAGCAGGCGTGCTGTGCCGTCTGCTTCTCCTCTTGAAGTATCAAGACAGGACTGGTGTAAGCAGAGAGGTAGAAATAGATCTGCGCCATCTTCATAAGGCGCCTGAAGAGGGGAGCGTGCTGCACCCCGAAAAGCAAGGGCAGCAGATGAACCCCTCCACCCCTGACTGAGGGGCTGCTGAAAAAACCCCGCCGTCCCACCCACTCTTCTTATCCCATGGCATTTGGACAACAGTCCTGCATATGTCGCCAGGGGAAGTGTCAAATTTTACTTGGAAGCTGACTGTGCCAATTTAACACCCTGTCACTCACAGCCACGGCACAGGTGTGACCCAAGAACACCGCTTCTCATCCTCCCGATCGTACGTCATGTCCTCAGCCTGGCAAGCTTCTTATTAGGTTAGAAAGTCAGTGCTGATTTCATTCTTTTCTCTCCTTCTCCTTTCCCTGCCTCTTTCCCCCAACTGTTTGACTGCTCATCCTGCCACAAAACTCATTTGGTTTCTGGAGCAGCAAGATCTTCCTACCTACTTGCAGGCATGGACTTAAGTGCTGCTGGCTGCCAAAGCAGCCTTCCAGAGCACTGGGGATACAGATCTGTCCTGCAACTTGGAGACCATTTTGCTTCTTAACAAGAGATATAGCCCTGACAGTGGGAGCCATTCCTGGGAGGATGGTTGGGGTCCATTCACCTTCTCCTTCCAGCAGAAGAAATCTGCTTCTTTCCCACTACTCAAGCCCCTGAGGCTGGAGGAAATTTCCTTCCAAAAGCTGAAGGCTCCCTTGCACTTTGCTGCAGGACCAGCCATATATCCCTGAGCTCATTTATAGCTGGGTCAACTGGGAAGAGCCATTGGCACAATTGATGGCCAGGGTAAAAGCAGACCTTCGCTGCTACAGCTTGTCTGGGTCAAAATGTAAGAGCAGACTTAGATATCCTTGCAAAGTCACACTTTTGGATCTCCTTATGGAAGTCTCCGCAGCATCACCCTGATGGGAAATGGTCCAGGAAGCAAATCCAAGAGGCTCATGTTCACTTTCTTTCTTGCTGTCACTGGGCAACGTTCCTTCCTGGATGGCACAGGGGAGCTGTCAGCCCAAGAAACCGCTTGAGTGAAAGAGCTGGGCAAGGGGGATGCTCTAGAGACAGCTCTGAGCTGCAGTGGAGCTTATGTAGGGTTTTTAGGAGCAGTTTGCCCTTCACGGGGAAACCCTCCTTGTTTTCCCATGGCAGGATAAATTTAAACCTGGGGTAAAGGTTTGGGTCTTTCAGAAGGAATGAGTCAACAATGCCCCCTTTGAAGCAAACAGTCTTGTCTCTGATCTTGCTGGACACTGGTGTAAATGTGGTGCAGCTCCTCTGGTGATTTCCATGTCGCATCTCCCATGGATATCACTCCACTGCAGACTGATTTGCACTGGCTGAGCTCTTCTAGCCCAGCAATACATGCAGTTGCTTTCACTTTCAGCCTAATGGAATGTATTATTTTCTATCTTCCAACTGCTCAGACTCATTTATAGTGATTTCATAGCTCAACCTGCCTCAGCAATAATCCCTGCAAACTTTGAGTTACGCTGAGCTGATCAGTCCATGGACTAGGAGTATGCCTTTGAATAAAATGTTAAAGCTGGAATCCACTCCATGCTGGATGTTGCATTATACATTGGGAGATTTCTTTCCTCCTAAGGGATGGCTTGCAGCAGAGAGCATACTGAGGAGTGTTGTTCTAGCACAAACACAGCTATTTAAATGAGCCACAGTGAGAACAGAATTTGTGTTAGGTTGGGAGGATAAAATTGGATTGAAACTGGATATATTCACATACATACCATTGATCTCAACCGTCCTTACTTTACATATGTTGGATTTCCTGCTGCCAATATGGAGGAGCAGCTCTAAAATAAGCCAAAGGTATGTAAATGGAGAGCAATATGTTCAAGTGGAATTACGATTTCATCTCTAGGTCTGTTTGAGAGGCAGAAATAAGGCCGGAGCTCTGCCTTGTTCCACACACGCTGTGCCTGTTTGCATCATAGCTATGGGAGAGGTGCTCCTCACAATGTTATTTAGATTTATATTACCTGGGTGAGTAAGAGGAGTTAAGAGCACAGGTAGGAACTGCAAATCAGGACTCCTGCTTTCTCCCAGCAGTGTGGGAGAGAGTGCCCTCCCACGTCCAGAGTGGGGAGCCTGGCTAGGGACACCCAGGTCCCCCACCCAGCACTCCTCATCCTACGCTTGTGGCACCAGTTTGGATAGGAGATCTGGTAAATATTTGCCTCAGTTTCCCTTATTGCCGAAAGGGAGGGCTAAAATTTATTAGCCCACAAAGATTAATTACTCAGGCTTTGCAACGTGCTTTGCACTTCTCAGAAGGACGGTGATGTTCTCTAGAACTGGAAGCCCTCCCTCTCTTCTTTCCCACACTTGCTGCTTGCCATCTGGCTGAGAGGCATGCAGAAAAGAAGACACAAATCCTCCATTTAATTATACTGCGCATTTTATTATCTCACCTCAGATTTTGTTGTTAATCTCTTTTACAGATTTCGTTTACATAAGTGGAGTCTTTTAGCTTTAGCAAGCTACATCGCTTTCTCTTGATTCTGCAGGTATCAGTCAACTAAAAAGAAAAGAGAGGAAAGAACAAGTATCCTTAATTTTGTCATTCTGTCTTTCCTAGGCTTTATTTATTGTTTCCTCCTCCTCAGCTCCCCAACTAAAAAGCTAGAAGGCAAGGTGAAATCAGCACCGCCGAAGCGGAATAACAACTCCCACAGGGATAGAGGGGACCTTCTTGTTTGGGACATTTAAGCCCAGATAAGATGAAGGTGCAGAGATAACACTAGTGAGACCCATTCCACCACCCCCCAAGTCTGCAGGCAGGAATAGCTGCATCACATACTGCCCCTGGATATTTCCTTTTGCGATTCCAATACACTTAAGAGTGAAGCTCAGGGCTGGATTTGTTAGCGCTCAGCACCTTGAATTGCAGCTAATTCTAGCTGTAATTGTTAGAGTTAAGCCCTGTGCAGGGAGCAAGGTGTTCAGGTCTGACTGCAGGTGCTGAGCTGCCTTGCAGGTGTAGTTTGCATTATGAGCTCGGTTGGAAATTGCACCCTGAGGACTGAGGACTTTTTGGGAGGAGGAGTAGGGAAGTGGGAAGAAGCGCCAAGGAGAGCTGCTGGGAAGTGTTGCAGTGCTGCTAACAGTCAGTATCAGCTCTAGGGCACAGACAGCACCCTAAGAGAGTGAATAACCTTCCCAGAAGAAGAGTGTGTACATGAGAGCGGTTGGGGTATCTGAGGACTCTGTAAAGTGAGAAAACATGACACAAAAGCCCTTCTGAGGAATATAAATATCTCCATGATGATGAGATGGTAAGAGGAGGGAAAGCCAGTATTCCCAAGGCAGAAATCAACCTCCTGACAGTACTGTATCGGGTGTTCTGTAACATCTCTGCTGGCGGTTTCTCCAGGACATCTTGGTATTTTTCCAGCTGCCTTGGGGTGAGCCACATCCCGGCTTTGACAGGAACAGCTAGCTGTGGAGGAAGCCAGAAAGGTCAGAAGGAAAAGCTGAGGGGAGCACAGGGAGGCAGGTTGGGTAGCTTTGACCCCACTTTGCTCAAGTCAGTAGAGGGTCTAGGGCTGATTTGAAGGGGAGAGATGATCCTTATATGGGGAAAAGCAACATTTTAAAGTCAATGCAATCTTGTGCGGTTCGGAGTGCCAAAGTTTTCACGCATTGGATCATCTATGGGCTGACTCAGAAGCACAGATAAAGGTACCTCCTGGCAACAGAGACTGTAAAGAAGAAAATAATTTCTGAACCTTATAATCCTCCACTATCTCACACCTTGTCCCTTCAAGCCATCAGCTTTACTGATGGCGGTGAAGCACCCTGCCTTAGTAAAGACTGAGGATGAGACATCATCCTGCCTCCAGACTGACTGACTTTGAACCAGCTGCGGCTCAGATGTACCTGAAGTAAATAGAGTTGTTCTGGTCACGGCTGGAGGCACAGGAGGGCTTGTGGTTGCAGCAGGGCGGGGGGAGGGTGTTAGACACTGGGATGTGCCAGTTATTTAATGCTTTGAACTGTGAATCCTTGCTGTTTAAATCCTATTATTGATTGTTGGTGCACCACGTTTGCGAGAGTAGTTGCACATTTACCTGCGTCTTGGCCAAATTCCAGTCTAGCTAGTCCCGCTGTCTGTCCCACTCAGTCTCTCCTGCAGTTTGGGGTGGACCTACATGCTCCTTTTGCTGGCGGAGAGAATGGCTGAGCTCACCGCAGGAGCAGCTGCACGGACAGGGCAAAGAGTTCCCCATATTCAAGTGGAAAAGCACAATTTTAAGACTTGGCTAACCAGGTAAGCATCCCTTTGAGGGCTTAGACTGGCACTTAAATCCCTAAAATTGGCAATTTTCTGCTCTGTATACAGACTTTGGAGGGGGTGCAGCTGTATGGGCCCAAGCTTATAAATAAAGTGCCAGTGCAGAGGACTGTGAGATCGGAGGTGACACCAGGCAGCTAATCTGGAGCTGGGTGAAAAAGTGACAAGTTAAACCCAGAGCTGCAAATTCCTCACTTGCAGTTGGCTGGTGTTCACTGAATGGCAAAGACAGACTTCATGTTGTTTCCATCCTCCTAAGGGAGAAGCCAGGCAGGTCTGAGGGGTGACCAGGCTGCTGAACGTCCAAGATTATTTATAGGGTGGAGGTAAAACCTTTCTCTGATGCAACCTTGTTCAGTTGCCTGGCAGGGCTGTCAGGAAACGGGGAGTATTCCTTTATATTGACTGGGATCTCCCCGATAACACCGCTGTCTTCTCATGCAGCACCACCAAACACTCCTCTGTAGCCAGGCCCTGTGGGCTAACTCTTGGGCCACTTGTCCCACTGTGCATCTTTATGGCCTCCTTAGCATCACATGGTTCAACGTACCTGGATGGTCTTGACCTTGTTGACATCTGCACCGGATTATTCAGAGAAGCCTTCCTCTTCCAGCTGCTGCAGAGATGTCAGGGATTTCTTCTGACGCCCTTTGTTCCTCTCCTCCTTCTGCAGCTTTACAGCAGAGAGCAAACAGGGCAGTGATGCTGGGACGCAGCGTTGTGCGGGTACCAAACCTGCTCTGTGCCATGTCAACAGCGTGATGCCCAGCAGCCAGGAGCCTGCGGAGCTAGGCACAAAACCAGAGGGACTGGAGGTCTAACCGCTGCCTGGAGCCAACGTGGCATCCTTCCCCAGGGCCACAGCTCACTGGGAAGGGACCCATTGGCTGCGGTCAGCATGGCCTTGGGGACTGTAATTCTGACATGCAGCAGAGGCTGCGATGTTGGGTGTAAGGTCGGGTTACAGGATTACGTGTAAAGATCTGTAGCAAACATGAGACTCATAGATGACTCCTTTGATCTGTGCAAGGTAACACTGTCAGCAGGATGCGGTAGCCAAGTATACTGACCTTACAAAGCTCTTCCAGAGGCCTGGTCCTGGTTCTGTAGCAGTGGCAATGAAGTTTAATAAAAGCCTGCACAGCCTCTTTGCAAATGGAGACCTCCGTGCAGACTTCAAGTATTACCAGCCTTTCTCGCAGGTCTCTAATGCCAGTCCTTTCCCATGCATGGGGTTAAACTTGGCTTCAGGACCATCCTTTTCTCCTCAGCCCAAAGAGAAAAGCCAAAGTCGCTTTGGGATATGACAGACACAACAGGACATGTAAAATGCAGCGAAGGCTATGCAATGTCAAACTGACTGCTTGCTGTGCACTTGCTTTGGTTTGAACGCGTGCTCAGAGGAGAGGAGGCAGATTTTGGAAGACCAATTTCACCCACGTACATCTAGAAGACCCTCAATCACTAGCAGACACATAGCTACAAGGGTTGTGATGTATGAACAATGGATCTGGGGACCATGCGTGGGTCCCCATCATCTTCCTCGAGGAGGCTGAAGGATGACTGTACTCCCCACAAAAAGCAATTGCTATCCAGTGAGTGGATAGGTGTTGGAAACAAGATTTCCCCCTAGTATCAATGGGTTGTATTGTGCGGGGGAAGCTCACTTTCGGCTGTGTTTAAGAAGATGCAGTCTCTGAGGCTGCCTGCTGACACCTTTCAACAGTATTAGTTTCACATCAAAAGAAAAAACATTCTCCTCTCTGCACATCCCAGAGGTGACAACCATCTGGAGGATAGTTAATTATTTGTTACAAGAAAAAGACCCATCAGTATGGTGATGGGAGGCTGCAGCTTCTCTATAAAAATTACAGCCACTAGCGCAGAGGAAAGAAAAATGAGAGTCACTAGCTGCAGATTATAATCCACACAGGTCTTTTAGGTCTTATGTAAAGGGGTGGGCTGTTCCTTCTAGTTTCACATCTTAAAAGCGGTCTCTGCCCTCTCCCATAGCCCTTAACTTTGGGATGAGTGAGGCACTGCCAGTATCATAGTATCTCCTGTTTGAACAGACAAGGCAGATGATGGGGACGATGGTGGCACGGTATGAATAGGCAGAGCTTGGGGGATGAGGGAGGAAGAAACACCTTTCCTGGTTTATTCAGGGCTCCAGCCCCTGAAGTACGTTCCTTGGGGTTACCTGCATTTTCCAGAAGTCGCTCTGGGTGAAAAAGGGCATGAAGCCTTCGGTCTGCTCAGCCAGCATAGACACCACGTACACCAAGAGCAAACTGGCCACCACCTTCTTTGAAACCATTGTGAGAGTCTGAATGACACAGGGAAGAAGATACCAGGGTGACAGTGGAGAGGGCCATTTGACAAGAAATCCCTTTGGCTTTTGGTCAGCTGCAATCTAATTTATCCACCAGCTAACTAGAGGTATATTTACTCTTCCAGTTGTTCCTGAGCTGAGAATAGAAGTGTCTTGACTGACAATTCTCCTCTCAGACCTTTTTCTGTAAACAGATTTGTTCTTGAGCAATATCTCCAGAGACTTCAAGCCCAGCCCTTCAGTACTGTTAAAGACTCCCTCTGTTCTGTAAGCTTTAGCCCTCCAGCTGTACTGGTTTAAGACCCACATACATCCAGAGCAAAACGCTCCCATCAATCCCACTGACAGCAAGGGAGACAGAGTGATACTGTAAGAGAGAAAAACCTTAAGACAACTGTTTTGTTAAATTTTGTCTTCATATTCCACACCCCTGAAAGTCTGCCTTGATGGACTGAACCTTTTAATAAGCCTCACTGGGTCCAAGAGAGCTGGGAAGGGCATTTGCCAGCCCAGATCCATAAGACCCTGGTATAAAGGGTGTTAAAAACTACCTTCTGAAGTGATTTAACAGTGACTTCACGTCAGAAGAGGACTTACGTAAACATTAAATGTTCTCTTTAAATATTAAAATATTCTCTCTGGACTAATTTAATGAAGTCTGGTCCCACAGCTTAACTACTCTACCTGATTGGAGCCTGATTCTTAATTAGTTTCAGAAACCTTTTGGTTTGGACGTTATTGAAAAGACATTGTTAGGCCAAATTTGACCCCTAAATTAGATTTCCCATAAATATCAGCTAGTATTGAACTGAAGGCCAGTAGAAGTTAATAAATATTCCCTTTCCATAGCACTTGACAGTCACATCCCTCCGCTGTGTGCCAGGCCAGGGGAGGGCTGACGGCGAGCGAAGGCGGCTGTAGCCCCTCTCCTCTCCCTTGGCACTGCTTAGGGCAGCACCGGTGCCGTCTCCCCCCCTGCCCACCCACGCTGGGTCATCAGAGCTATTCAGCCTCACTGGGACATCGCCCTGGGTGACCCAGCCAGATGTACTGTTGGCTGCAGTGATCAGAAGAGGATTTCTGAGGCTCTCCCCTTGTAATACAGTGCGTTGCTATGCATATGTGCTGGTAACAGGGTGTTATCAGTAGCATCAATCTTTTGTGCCTTTTGATTTATTCTATCACCGCAACAAAATACTGCCATATACAAAAAAATAAACCCAGTCACCTCCTTCATCTCTTATCGACTGTCCCTTTGTGAATTGATTCTCTTCCCCCAGAGGAACACCCCCACACATTACTCCAGTCAAAACATGTCTTTTCTCCATATCCTTTCCTTATTTTGTAAGCAGGACATGTCTTTCAGACCTGAGATCTCTAGCTCAGTGCCTCTCCAGGCAGATATGTACTTTGTTGTTAGTGAATTTACTTCCCAGGTACAAAGAGAAAGCACAAAGCAGGAGGATCCCAAGTTCAGCATCAGCACAACAAAGTACTGCGGTCGCATGGGGCTGGGTGCAGCATTGCCCAGCTCTGCTTATGTCTGTGTAAAATGGGGTGAAATGCCAATCTGGGGGCAGGAGGGGTGAGCATCCACCTGGTACTGGTGTGAGCATAGTGACAAGACAGTACATTTATCTACAGAGCTATCTTCCAAAACCACCAAATCGTTACTGTCAATAGGAACCATCTGTGACTCATTTTCTGTCTGTTCAAAGCAGCTCCCCAAGCGCAGAGGGCACCCAGGGCTCCCTGTGCCTCTGCAGTACGCTTCAATGTCTGCTGGGTGCTCATGACAAGCAGGGAGGCAGGAGCTGGTGGAATCGATGCTCCCACAATGGGGGATAAGCAGAAAACACCTTTCCCCTTGTTTAAGCATCGATTTTGTTTCCTCTTTCTCATCAGAGCTCTCTCTGCTGAAGCCAAGCCATGCTGGTAACACCAGTGCCTATCTGGGCACCCATGAAGTGCCCATCCTACCAAGCTTGCAATGGGAGCAGAGACCAAGTACCTACCTGGCAAGCACAGCCAGGGGATGCTGGAGGTCAGAACTCTTGCTCCTGCTCACGCCTGGATGCTCCTGCTGGGTTTCCCACCCTTTACATTCGCATACAGGCACCGCTGTGCAATCACTTACCTGCGCAGGTGCCCAGGCTTCCGCAGAGCTGATGAACGGCTACCTGACGTGCATGGCAATGGGTTTGCCAGACAGGGAACGATGTTATCTGCGTTGGATTTTTTAAGAGTTTCTCATTTCCAGGAAGATCCCCTTTCCTCCCTCCCCGGGCTTCTGTCTTTAGGCTGGCAGCTGTTCTTGGTGGGTCCCACAGCTGGACAGGGGATCTCTCTTTGCCTCAGTTTCCCCATCTATAAGATGGAGAAATTCCTTTCTCTCAGCTTGTATTTTTAGATTGTGAGCCCTCCAGGATAAAGCGTTTATGATGTAAGGGTACCAGCAGTAAAACGATGCCTATATCTTAATTATATTTCTACTGTAACATGGACAAATCACAATAACGATGTTGCCACAAAATAAGCAAAATGCAGAATGGAGTTTGACCCACCAGCATTACAAAAAGCACAGATTTAAGGTAATAAATCCCCTGGCAGGATGTAGAGCTAAATATTAAAATAATAAATAAAACTACACATGCTAAATCTATCACCAAAAAGCTTTATAAACTGAGCAGACGAGTGGGGAGATACTGAAGCGGTCCAGGGGATTTATCTGTCCATTTTGATTCTTCATATGGCTCCTTTTACCACCATAACCGAGCATCTCACAGTCCTGGACACACCAGACCCCCTCAGGGACACAAAACTGTGCACTGACACCTCTCTCCAGATAAATGAGGTGCAGAGAGAGCAAGTAGCTTGCATAAGATCTCATCTTTGTTCTCCCAAGGCTATCAGACAGGCGCTGATGCTGGAGGGTTTGGGATCAGGCCAGAAGTGTCCTGGTGCTTCTCACAGACGGGTAGCTACGTGTGAGGAAACCTGAGAGCAACCAGCCGAAAGCATGTAAGAGGTGAAAAGTGAGTTGGGGAAGCAATGAAATTCTCCTGCATCAAATGGCTTTACGGGGTGTTATAGCAGGGGTGTGCAGCAGCATTCCTGCCTGGCTGGTTGGAAACTAAGCACTGGCAGTATTTGCTGGAGACAAGGGGAAAGGAGCTATTGCCCAAGCCTGTAAAATGACTTTTCTCACCTAGCTCCACCGGCGCTAGTCAATACGATGTGTACACACTGCACTGCGCATTGGTCCTCACGAGGGACTTGCTGCTGTCACTACAGTCAGTAACGCTCAGTTTGGGCCAAACCCCTCCTTAAAAAAATGTGGCAGTCACTGAGAGGCTTCCCAGGTCCCTGTGCCTTTCCTGCAGCTTATCACCAGGCAATGAAGCGGTCCTAGCTATAAAACTTCCAGAGAGGTCAACACAGTTTTTCTCCCTGGGACCATGTTTATGTGTGCTGATGGAAAGGACGTTAGACCATAGGTTATTTTTTCCCCCCTCCCTTTGCTAAGGAATCTGCACAAAGCCCATTTGACACTGGTTCTCATTTTAATTGACTTTTCCAGTATTTTTTGCGTGGTTATGATGGATGCAGCTGACGAGTCAGCAGATGGTGGTGGGAAGTGACAAATTAATTACCAAGAAAGGTCACTTTTTCAAAGCACTAAACTTTCCCATGTCTTTTCCCCTTTTACCTCAAAAACGCGTCTGGCTGGCAGGTTTCCCATCCATCTGCAATGAAGCCTTCTCTATTAGAAGGGACAACCTTTAAAATAAAAAGGGAAGATGAGAATTAATCATATCTGTATTAGTTGGATGCTGTCTTCCAGCTTCACCTCTTAATTATGCAAGAGTACTCAAAAAGGAAAGGAAACGGAGAGGTGAAAATAAGGGACCTGACTCCAAGACTTGTTCAGCGGAAGCACCAGAGTGGGTGGGAGCAACAGGCACTTTTTTGCTTGAGGTTTGCCCAGCCCATAAAAGCAGCTTTTGGCACGTCCCCATTGCCAATGCAAAATGAGGATAAATGAAAATAAAAATCACAGCTGGAAATCTCACTCCCTAGCATTATAATGCAAAAAAATCCGTCCTGCTGCAGTCCCTGTAACCGTTTGCAATCTGCAGGCCCCCTGAAACTCTCCTTGTTTTATGAAGCAAAACTGCAGCAGAGGTTAGAAGCCGAACAAAAATATGATGTACAAAATGGAGTTCCTTGCAGTTCCGCTCATACCTAAAGTTAAACGTTTGCCATAATTGGGAGTAATTTTAACAGGAAACTGGCAATAGCGAAGTCCATTAAGCCATGTATCAATTGCAATGTCAAGGAATCGAGGGAAAATGAGCTCCCTGTGCCAGCGACACTGAGCATTTGTCTCCATGTCCTGTACTTTTCCCTCCAAGTCGCTCTGTGCTCGGGGTATTTTGGCAAGTGGGTTGCATAAAAAACAGGAGATAGAAGCCAATACGAGTCTGAAGCTGAATTTCAGCCCTAGGCTAACGCAGTGGGCAGAGAGCATGTGGGGAGAGTGTGAAGGACTGAAATCCTGCAGTGCCGCTCTGCCTGACTCTTGCTGTCCCCCAGCAAAGCTTCCAATTTTGGGGTGAGCATCAGAGCCATAGCACTAGCCCTGACAGCCGCGGTGGGCCAAATCACCCTCTCTTCCCCCATATCTGACAACCTCCTTGGATGGGGCTGGCACGTATGAGAAGGAAGGACGTGGTTTCATGCACGTCCCGTTTGCTCTCACAGCCCCACCAGACCCACAGCAGCCATCAGGCTTGGAAAAAAAATGTGTCCCCCAGCCCCAGTTCCCCTTCCCGATGGGATCCCGATGGGATATCTGTCTCACCCCACTCACATGAAATGATTTTTGCTTGGAGTCAGGTGGGTCAAAAACATGGCGCATGCTCTGCTGAATTGAACGTCTGCAGTCACACAGCTGAAGTTGACGTGGGTAAGGAGTTCATTTTAGGCTCCCTGCTTTGGAAGTAGGAGCAGAAAGCTCTTTCTCACAGCCCAGGCACCATCCTCCAGCTGCTGTCTCTGCATGGACACATTACAGATTTAGCAGGCGCTGCTGTCTGTGGCTGCCGAATACTCCTAATGAATAAGGCACCAGTGGCAAATTTTAATGCGGTTTTCAAAATATTAACGCTAGATAAATATTTGAAGAATCACAGGCTTAAGACACATGTTAATTTGCAGCATAAATATTTTAAGGGCGCAGACTTCCCCCTCCCGCCCCCATGCTTGCTTGGTGCCCACTTCAATTTCTCCCCCCTGCTTGGCGGTGTAATTCACGGCTGCGCAGCCGGGCTGGGTGAGAATCGATGGCAAGGATTTAACTCCTGCTGACTCCCAAAAACAGTTCACCCTCCTGGTTCTAGCATCAAATAATGATCTCTTAGATTAATGGGAATTTGTCTCACGTTGTTTCTCTCTCCTCCCATTCTGCCTGGTTTCTACAGTTAACCCAGAGACCGGAGGCTCTTCTTGCTGACGGCAGTGAGCTGCGGATAAGCTGCAGGTCAGATGTGGGGAAGGAGGTGAAGGTTTGGATGTGTGGCAGAGGGTAGGGAGCGTCCCACTGCTCGCCTTTCAGAGGCAGCGATCTCAGCTTTACCTGCCATGCTCTGTAGCTCTTCAGCACCAACATCTCCCAAGAGACCCCAGATGGAGCAGCATCTTTGCAGCTGACCCATCCCCAGGGGCATCACGCCGATTTACATCCTCAGCAGCTCACTGAGCTCCTCTGGGCCTGCAATGCACCTGCAAGAGCTTCCCACAGGCAATTAAAGCCTGACAAATGAGCGCTGCACCCCGTAACGCCCCTCTGGAATCCGGGTGACCTGGACACCCCAAAATCGGTGACACCTGGAAATTCTGCCTGCTGCCTCAGTTTCTCCATGGAAGGATGGAAGGACAAAAGAAAGTGGAAAGCACATGTTTCTGGCCATAGCCTGGATGGGTTTAGCTTCTCTGCCAGTGGCGGAGGAGACAGGCACTGGCCAAAGCGTCCTATCCCATAACAATCATCTTCCATTAGACTTTAAAAAATAAATAAATAAATAAATAATCCCTTCTTTTTATAAAAGAGATTTCTGTATTTATAAAAACTTTCTAGTTTCTCAAACAAGGAAGAAAATAAACAAGAAAATAATGTTTCCTTGCTTTGTTTTTCTTCATTTTTGGTTACCCCTTTGCCATTTTCTCCCCGGTCTGGAACAAGCAAAGAGAGAAAGGAGAGGAGGTGAGAAAAGAAGATGGGATGCATCTCATCTGTTTCCATTTTGGTTTTCAAATCCAAACCACCGGGTTTTCACTTGAAGGCTTAGGAATATTTTTAGGAATGGTAGAAAAATGCAGTTTCATGCGCAGTGAGGGGCTGCGGCTGGCTCGTCCCTCGCGGCTGGCTGCTCTCCCTTCACACCCAGCTGCCCTTTCCTCTCGGGACTCTGCAGGCGCAGGGCTTGGCTGGCGGTGACCACGGAGCAGGCGAGGTGCTGCAGCCGGCGATGGGAAACCCCGCCTGCATGTGATAATCCGAGTCCTGGGCTGAGGCTCTGAGGCAGGGAAATCACTTAGCATTTCAGAAAAGGAGCTCCCTACCCCACTCACAGGGAATATTTATTAGATTTGATGAAAGAGCAATTTAGCCTTTACACACACCAGGCACCCACTGACCTTTTATTTTCTTATTACCTCCTTTTATCCCCCCTACTGTTCCCGTATCAAACAATATATCAGGTTAAGCATAGCAAGACGAAACGCTAAGGCACCAAGAAGTGTATTAAATCGCTGCTTTGCAGGGCCGCTTGCACTGTTAAATCAGCAGGAGGACGATGTATGATATTCTTGCTCACACACGGGATGCAAAATTGGGTCCTGCGGTCACCGTTGCAGATGGAGTTTGCAGGTGCGCCCTGTCTCGCAGCAGGCAGCGGCAGTTGTTTTGCTGAGAAGGGGGTGTAAGAGCAGTCAGGATCCAACCTCCAGCATTCGCAGTTGGAGATTATCCGTCCATGGGAGAACTGTAGCATGAAAAGGCATTGCTGTGCTCAATGCTGTCAGCTCCCAAGAGATTTCCTGATACAGTGGACTGGATTATGCTGGATGCCCAGGATTTATCAGCACTTTCAAAGGAGAGTCATCCTTCTCATTCCAGAAAGCCTCAGCAGTTTATCTGAAACAGGAGAGAAGAGTTTGCTGCTGCTTTATCTCCTTTCAGACTTTCAGACACCAATTCATTCTGCAAGGCAACAAGGAAACAGGGTCAGATGCCTTAAGGGAGAAAAAGAGACAGCACACATGGCAAGTCAGTGTGCTCACTGGTGAGCGTTTCTCAGGGGAGAAGCTTGGTGATCAGTGAAACAGAGTGGCACATCCATCCTGGCCGGGATATGGGGCCAGGAAAACCAAATGGAAAACTCAGACATCAGCAGAAAGATCTGCAGAAACCTTTGGGCCTGTCTAGGCAAATCTGATTCCAGCACAGGACTCAAATTTGATAAAATGCCCATTTAATCCATGGATGTTTTGCTTAGGTGATAAATAGCAATCTCAGTGAAAGCCTCTCAACCACAAAGGCTTTAGAGAGCTAAATAGTAAAGACTGGGAATTAAGGAGTATAAATATAAATGAAAGGAGTGGAAAAATCAATCATTTTTCCAGACAATCCTGCCATTGCTTTGCTCATCTGTGCAGGGCTGTTGCCTTTACCTCTTCCCTCGTGCCGTAGGACCACGTGCTTGGGGGTTCATGCGGAGATGCAACCGCTGCACGAGCAATGCAGGGGCTGGAGGGAGCACACGTTGCATGTGGAAAGGAAGAAGAGGCAGCAGATGGGAAGGGAGCAGGAACTGCAAAAGTAAAGGGTTGTTGCGCCAACGTGGGATACAATGTGCAATAGGAATCGGTGCAAACCCTTCCACTGGTTTCAGTGGCTGCAGGTCAAGCCCTGAGCGCCGGGGCTTGGCACAGCCCAGAGCCAGTGTCATTACATAAAGGGATGGGGAGAAGCCCGGTGTGGGCTGGATGGAAGAAATTAATCCAATTACAGGATGAAGGGCAAAGGGAGGGAAAGGACGCATTTGGTCTGGAGCAAATCCCCAGAAGGCTTTGAAGCAGGGACAGCAAGAACAGGACAAAACCGAATTCCAATGCAGGACACCCAGCTGCCACCAAGAGGAATAGGGGCCTCAAAATGGGGCAGAAGACAGGGGATGGGGCTCTTCAGCTGGCTGAGAGTGTGGCCAGGGCAGTGCTGTGAGAGATTCTCCCTGGAAGACCCGAAGTACCACCAGGACATGGCTTTTCTGGGAGCTGGAACACCAGGTTGGCTGTTCATGGTCCTACAGGGACGCTGGAGCAAGGAGCCAGTCCAACCAGGCCCTGCTGGAAAGCAGAAAACAAGCAAGCAAACCCCAAATTTCCTCTGTACTGTTTCCCAAAAGATTATAAACCACCTGTCCATGTCACAGCAGTCTCCAGGCTTCCACAGAGAAAACCAAGGGCTCTGTACTAGAAATGAAGAAAAAAAAAAAATTCGACCCAGTTATGACAAAATGAAACAGCATGTATAAAGCATCGCTGCAGAGGGCTGCGAGCATCCACAATAAAGCCCTCAGGAATAACAGGGTTCAACTTCAAATGAGATTTACAAATTAAAAGAGCTGGATTATTTCTGTTTGCTGAAACCCCCTTTTCTGACTGCTCAGCTCTTCTCAAAGCCGGGCCACGGCAGGCGCTGCTGGGCGCTGCAGAACGAAGGTGGTGGGAAGGTGGTGGTGGTGCTAAGCTCTTGTATCCCTCTGGAAAAAAACCAAAGCCTTTCTTTTGCCTCTCTGACTTTGCAGGTAAGCACCTGCCACTCGCTGGGCAAAGCAGAGCTTGGAGAGAAGAGCTGGACACAGATCCCTGACTCCCAGCTCTCCCTGTTCGCTCCTCCCTAACACCTACCTGGCTTGAATAGCCCATAAACCAGAACAAAATACAGCAAGGGTTTGACTGCATTTTGCCAGACAGGAAGATCTCACAGGAGCAGACAGCATCTTCTCCCTTGCATTGGTCATCACCCTCATCAGAGGATGGCTTGTTCCCTTTCACAGCTGCTAACACACAGAGAAACGTGCTTGTGCTCCTTGGATTTGCTGGGCTGTGCTGGCTGCTCATCCCGTGGTGCTGCGTGGCCGGTGAGACTGTCTTGCAAACCTGCCTACTCTGCTACAGCCCTGGCTTATCACTTAGTTAAAAGTGTTGACAGCACCACACGGAGTGGTGCAGGTTCACAGCTGAGCCGGGATTGCTCAGCTCCTCGGCAAGAAAATGACAGGTCCCAAAGACTTTCTGTCTCTCCAAGGAAATCCTACGGTGCTTGCCGGGATGTTACCTGGATCAGCAGCAGGAGGAAAAGCCTGGGAGGTGATAGGGGCCTGCTTGCTTGTGAATACCATGCAAATGAGATGAGGTTGGCATTGGTGAAGCTCTCCCCACTTCCCAGCTGCCTTCTGGCTCTGGTGCACCCATCCTCTGTGAGGCTGTGCTGGTGGAGAGAGCCTCGAGAAGGAGCAGTGATGGGGAACCTGCATGGAAACCAGGAGCTGGGATTCCTCCTGCTCAAAGCCCATGGCTGCAGCCCGTTGGGGGCTGCGAGCGAGGCAGGAGACAGGCTTCTGTGCACCCTTATTTTTTGGAAAAGAAGCAAAGGCATGGCACAAAGAACCTCCCTCTGCACCACCAGATCCTTGTCCTGGATGGATATGGGTGTGCAAGCCAGGAGGGGCAGCAGGCAGCCAGCCCTGGCACATTGCGGGTGCCGGCAGAGGGCACGGCTGCCTCCTCGGAGCCATCAGCCGCAGCTGAGTTAATCCCCCTGAGGGAGGAACAGCCCACCAAACCAAATTGTAAATACATCTGTGCCCTCCTCCTTCCTGCCACACATTTAAATCTATTTGATCCACTCTAATGGATTGATCTACAAGTTTGTGCACACACATCCTGCTTTGGACGGGGCGGCTGGCAGCACCTCACCCATCACGACCTGTCAGCTCCACTCAGCCTCACCTCTGCTGGGAGCCACCAGGAACGAATCCAATTACAGGATAAAGGGTTTTCTTCCCCTCCATATGGTCTCTATAACGCTCTGGCTTTATCTTGCTTTAACCCCTTTCCTGGCAAGGGAGCTCACAAGGCCAGCGTAAGCAGCTCAGCGCAGCGGCCACGCGTGGCTGCTATCTGATATGGGGAAACGAGGTCTTCCCAGGGCAGCTGGGGGTACTGGGAGGCACCGCAGTATGTGCCTGCCCACCAGGAAGGAACAAGCCCCTCCAGAAGGGACATTCAGGGCAGCATGTTACAAAACCGGCCAAAAGCACAAAAGCAAGCTCAGCACCGCCTTGCACTCAGCGTTGGTGCTCATGGCCAAGGTTCAAGGTCCTGTGCATTGGTCCATCACCAGAATTTAAGCACAGATATTTGCTTCATGACTGATTTCTATTGCTTTTGCATTTCTCTACGCCTTGCTTTGCAAATCATTCCCCATGTGCCCCATGGCAAGTCGCTCCTGTGCCTTTGCCCGAGCAGCAATAAAGAGTCTTGCAAGAGGATGGGGAGAGGCACCGCAAAGGGCTCCCGGCTGCCATAACTCCAGGACACCCACCTCCTCCAGCACACCCGTGTGGTTTGCTCTGCCTGTCACTCAAGCCCACTGAACCAGCTGTATCAGCTCAGCACAAGTTAGTTATTTGATTATAATTATTGATTATAATTATCATTTCTTGCTTTACACAGGACATGAAAGCCCAGAGCAGCTCAGGGCTCCATCACGCAATGTGCTGACAAACAGTGAAAGAGAGACAGTCTCATCTCAAAGAGCTTAGCAAAGCAGAAAACACCTGCAAGAAGGAAGAAAACCCTTCCTTTTCTTAAGGACAAACACGAAGAAAGCAAGCCTCTCCTCTCGCATTAAAGAGGGCCTGAATTTTGCTGTTGCCTTCTTTGTTGCAGAGTCAACAAAGAAAACAATTGAGAGCTCTCTGGGAGACAGCCCGTAAAGTTGCCCTGCTAAGAGACACCAAATTAAAGCCATCACTTTCCATTTCTGTGACAGAGGCACAGAGGGAACCGAGGTTGCATTCAGGACACGTCCTGGAGGAACCAGCTATCCTCTCCGGTGTCATTTTCCTACGCTGAGTTTATTCGAGGCCTTCGGCATTGCTCCTACTGCGGCTGACCTGCGGAGAGCTCTAAATCCACCAGCCTCCGGGTATCGACTGAAACACCGACCTCAGCTCTCAGGGGGAGAAAGCTGAGTCCATGAGGACAGCTGGGGAGGGACAGACCCCTGTTAGCATGCCAGAGGCGAGTCTGGCTTACCTGCTCCGTATTCAGCTCCCCAAAAGGGTAAAGGTCCTGGTCCAGAGCTAGTTGAAGGTCAGGTAAAAGTTCTCTGTTCTCTGCAGTCCTCTGTATGAAAGTCTTCTGGATACCATGCATGAAGCCAAAGTTGCACCACAGCTTAGCTGAAAGAGGGAACGGAGAGGGTTTGCACTGATCAAGGAAAAAATTTCTGCGCAAAAAATACCGCTGATGCTTTCTGCCCCCAAAACAGACTGTCATTTCACCTCTTCTCCCCATAGCTGTGCTTCATTTGTACAACTCTACACTTCAGGAGAAGACAGGACGCCACAAAGATGTGGCAGAAAGTCTTACAGAGACAGGAGGTGAAAATTACTTTCTGGGATATGAAAATTAACTTTCCCATGAGATAACTGTGTTCGTATACAAAACCTCGGAGAAGCACCAGAGCTTTCAGATGCTGCTGGCGCTGACAGCAAGGTCCAAGTCTTTTGAAGGTGGACCATCACAGTGAAATCCTTTTGCTGAAAAGAGTTGCTTTCTACCATGGAAGTTGGGAGGGACACACTGGGATTGAGATGCGCATCTGTTTATGTGTATTAGCATTTCTGGGTTCTCCTTCAATATTCAACTAATTCTGAAAAAACGTGCCCAACTTTTGTACATCCAGAAGCCTGACTATGGCCGAAAGAGGCATGAAATACCTCCGGGGAAAGCTTTATGAGAAGTAAGGCCATGGGACTCCTCTACAAGATACTCTTCCCCTCAAGGAAGACCTAGAATGGGAATTTCATGACCGGCGGTTTCACAGGATGTTCAGTGAGATACCTTCTGAGAGGCTCAGATGTTCCATGGGCAGTCTTTGTCCCAGGGCACCTGAGGCTAATGTGACCCACTTCCTCTGGCCACATCCTAGTTCTGCTCCTGTTGGACCTGTGCAGACAGGTCAGCGGGTCAGCAATTAGGACATCATTCATCCCACCCACACGCTTTAGCCTTCCGCTCCTGCCCTCTACCTCTGAGACACTCCAGTCTTGCAGAAGACCTCATTCATCCAGCAAGACAGCATTGACTTTTTCCATCCACCTTGTCTTGGCAGAGGGCAGTGGTGAGAAAGAGGCTAACAGCTTACCGCATTAACAGATCAGGGCCATTAACACCACCAGATGTCAGAGATTAATGGAAGAGCTTCACTAAGGCGCCTTAGGCAGGTCTCCTGAAGAAGGAGCACCCATGACCCAGAAGGAAGAAATGGGGAAAGAGTTTGGATGAGATGGAGCACTGGTCCTCCAAGCTGGCACTGACCCTGCTGAGAAGGGTTTCACAGTCTCGCGTGTGCTGGGATGGGGATCCCACACCCCATACTGAGTGCTAAGAGACTGAGAGAAGCTTCTTTCCATCTCACTTGCTCTCCCAGTGCGGCTACAGGCTGGTGCTGATCTCTCTGCACTATCTCTGGAGGGAATTCAGGACATCAGCATTGATGAGGCTTTACCTTCCCTTCCCCAGAGCACTCAGGTGCTGCTTCTCCAGCAAGGAGTGGCACTTTGTCAGGCTGGTTTTTAGAGCTGTGGCTAAGGACCCTTCCTAAACCCTGCCAGTCCTTCCAAAGCTGCAACCCAGGCTGGCGTCGCACTTGCCGGGATGGGAAGGAGGCTCGGGTGGGAAGCGTTCACCAGCAGGGACACAGGGATTTGCAGGGCTGATTGTGCCACATCCATCCCTGATGGATGACGTCCTCCCTCCTGTCCTGTCAGAGATCCTTGGAGGATCAGCTGAATAACGTATATCCTTCAGGCCAGAGAGAATCACAGAATCCCAGTGCGGCGGGGGCTGGCAGGGCCCTCCGGAGCTCCCCCCGTCCAGCCCCTGCGTGAGCAGCACCCCCAGAGCAGGGGCACAGGACCGCGTCCAGGCGGGGTGGGAATGGCTCCAGGGAAGGAGACTCCACAGCCTCTCTGGGCAGCCTGGGCCGCTGCTCTGGCACCTGCACAGCAAAGGGGTTTTTCCTCATATTTCAGTGGAACTTCCCGTGTTCCAGCTTGTGCCCGTTGCCCCTTGTCCTGTCGTCGGGCACCGCTGAGAAGAGCCCAGTCCTACCCTCCTGACACCCGCCCTTCAGATATTTATAGGTATTGATGAGATCGAGTATATATAGGTATTGATGAGAAGGCAAGGCAAAGGAGGAAAATCACAGTCCTTTGCACTCTAGCACAACCAGGGTGCACGATTCAGAGTGTAATACAGCCAAGAGACCTGCCCCCAAAATGCTGTGTTTACCAAGATTGCAGCCTTCGGGATGGGAAGCTGTTTCCCCTCCTGCCTTTGCCCAGCTCTGTGCACAGAGGTGTCCCTTGGCCGTGTTAGCAGAGCCTGGTTTTGCTCTGTGATGGGGACACACATCCATACCCAGCAGCACCCACATTGACCCAGGCACCCGAAGCACAGAGCTGCCAAACAGCCGGAGCCAAGCCAATGGCTCAGACCGGTCTTTCCCCAGTGAGCTCCCTAAGGTCAGTGGGGCAGAGCTGGGCACTCCCCGGTCCCCAAACACCCCCAGTCCCCAAACACTCCCATGGAGTCCTTCAGCCACCCAGGGACACCCCAAAGGCTGTGTCCCACTATGGACCCGAGCACGGCCCTATTTCCCCATCAATTGCCCAAAGCAGCCTCTCCCCAACTCACCACTGCCCCTCCTACCTTTTCCCCTCTTCCAAAGGACTCTCCACCCCATACCTTCCTCCCCCCAACTCCTTAAACAATATTAAACACTTAATGGCAATTAATACGCTTTAATGCAGGTTTTGGGGCCAACTGGCTGCTTAGAGGGTGCTTAAACCATCAACCCCTCTCAATCCCGTTGCCCTTGTCATACAAAGTTAGCCGAGCCCCTAATCCAGCCTCCCCCCGCGCTCCCTCGAGGAGGCCGAAGGGTATAAAACCTCCCCTGGTGCGCGGGCACGGCCAGCCCTCGACGCGGAGCAGGGGCAGCGCACCACCTCCCGTCCTCTTGGGATTTACTGTTGTTCTTACTAATTTATTTTTTGTATTGGGGGGGAAATACTCTAGTTGGGTATTTTTCCACATTGGGGGGTGGGGCTTCCCTTTTTTTTTATTGGGGTTGAAGCAAAATTTATTACAGAACCAGAGCATTTGATTTTTTAAAAAACCCTTAAAAGCAAAGCAGCTGCCATAACATTGGCAGGATGAATGGGACAGAAGGTATAAATTTTTATGTGCCTATGTCCAACAAGACAGGGGTGGTGCGAAGCCCCTTCGAGTACCCCCAGTACTACCTAGCCGAGCCCTGGAAATACCGTCTCGTGTGTTGCTACATCTTCTTCCTCATCTCTACCGGTTTGCCCATCAACATCCTCACCCTCCTGGTCACCTTCAAACACAAGAAGCTCCGGCAGCCGCTCAACTACATCTTGGTCAACTTGGCAGTGGCTGACCTCCTCATGGCCTGTTTTGGCTTCACGGTCACCTTCTACACTGCCTGGAATGGCTACTTCATCTTCGGACCCATTGGCTGTGCCATGGAGGGCTTCTTCGCCACGCTGGGAGGCAAGTGATCTGGGGTGGGAGCTTGGGTCTAAGGGCCAGGCGTGGTAGTGGGTGATCTTGCTTCTTCAGGGCTTTAGGAGGCCAATTCCACGCCTTCGTGATGCTGTCAGGATGGCTGTGATGCATGCAGCATCCCTCCCGTGCAGAAAGCCATCTCGCATGCCGCTGCGGTGTTGCAGCTCGTTGCATGGGGCAGAGCTCGCCATGCAAGGCGCTGCTTTCCCTGCGGCTTAAGGACAGGGATAAAGAAAAGAGAGATTTATGCAAGTTTGATCTTGATGCCAAGAAGCGCCCATCTCACGACTAGCAGGGCAGCTGCAAGGAAATGAATGCCAGGAAGGGATCCCTGTTTGCAGGATCAAGCCTGGGGTCATCTGGCCACACTGCCCAGCATGCATTCAGGGGGTCTCACACTGAAGTTGCATGGCTAGCAGAGACCTGCCGGCGATGACCACATCATGCCCTTGAATCAATGTCAAGCATCTTTGCCAAAAGCCTTCTCCTGGGAAAAGGCGAAGCAGCTGGGAGGGTTCAGGGAGGGAAAGACATCCCTTGAGAGCAGGACCACTCAGGAGAGGGACCCCGCAGAAAGGGGTACGGGCATGGAGAGGAGGAGTTCAAGACAAGGAGAGGGGTATCTAGGGTCGAAAGGAAGATGTGGCAGCCTTTAACCAGAAGATAAGAGCAGCAGCGTGGAGGGGAGGGAGGATTCAGGGTTGCACAGAGATAGGAAAACTAGGCCCGGGCTTTGCAGCAATTGCTTAGCTCTTGTCCCACTTGCACCCGATTTGGGTGCCCTTGGGAGCTTCCTTATTTCACTTCTCAGGGACATGAGAGCTGCTAACGCTTCACCCTGCAGAAAGCCCCCGTGCAAAACAGGGAAAATTCATTTTGCACCCCGTGCCCACGCAGCCAGGCGGGCCCACACGACACCTCGTGATGGATCTGACAACTGTTAATCCTCGCTGCAGAGATCCATAACCACTGCAAGGACTTCAGGTTTTTTCCCCTAAATGGGGCAATTTCCCACAATGATGCTGATCTGAAAAAAAAAACAAACCAAAAAAGATGGATATTCTGCCAGGCAAAAACAAAGCTAAATGTCCTGACCGAAGCCAAGGGCTGAGGAAGGGCTTGGTCTTGGGGTCAGAAGATCGTATGGGTCTGCACCATGCCTGATCGAGTGAGCCTGTGGGCTCTCAGGCAGCATTCCTTGCCCTTCCAACGTTTGTATCTAGTAAAGAACAAAGAGGATCCTGTTCACAGGAAGAAAGTTTGATGGGAAGCAGCCACTGTTCGAGCAGCAGGTCTCCAGCGAATCCTAGCACAGGGTGTAGTTATCAGCAGATTATCACAGCTGGGGGCATTAGGAGGCTTACAGCACCGACTAAACACTCCCAATCCCCTGAAGTTTAATTATCCCTTATAAATACATGTGCACGCATGCCCACCCACACAGCCTCCCCCGTACACCTCCCCCTGATCCAGCACTGGCGGAAGACTCATGAAATACACATTTAAAGGCATCAACAGGTTTGGACGCATCTGGCATCTTTGCCGGAAATTGTGCTTCCTCACGCCCAGGTGGAATTCACCCCTTTGATTTTTAAATTATTAAAAAAGCGTAATGATCCTCCTCCTCCACCACCAGCATCCTGCTGCAGCACAGACGCTCCCCTCGGCTCCCAGACCTTTTTGCACGTTATGGCCGGGAGATTCCCAGTTATCGAGTAGGATGCTGGTTCTCCCTTGCTGATCCCCAGCTCCTCAGTTCCCTCCGCTCTTTGCTGCAACCATGAGACCATGAAGGGAAGATCAAGCCCAGAGGAGCTCTCACCACCACCGTACACTCTCTCTCCCTCCTGCAGGCCAAGTCGCCCTGTGGTCCCTGGTTGTCTTGGCCATAGAGCGCTACATCGTCGTCTGCAAACCCATGGGAAACTTCCGCTTCTCTGCAACCCATGCCATGATGGGTATCGCTTTTACCTGGGTAATGGCCCTTTCCTGCGCTGCTCCGCCCCTCTTTGGGTGGTCCAGGTGAGTCAAAGGATGTTCAGCAGCAGCCCCAGCTGCTGTGCAAACATCCTAGTGGGATGGGAGATGCACTCACGGCTCAGATGTGAAGCTCCCTGGGCTCCAGGCAAGACAGGCAATGGGGTGAGTCAGAGCAGAAATAGGACCTCAGCTGTCGGTCTCACGGTGGCTTGGTGTTCCCTAACCAAAGGCAGCCACAGGCTCAGCATCTCCAGCTGCAATAGCCCTTCGTTCTCCCTTTATGTTCTGCAGAGAAATAGGGGCTTCGATAGGCACGGCTCATCTCACCCTTGCTGTGAAGAGCCCATTTCTCTCTGCAGACCATAAGGAGTGTTTGGATGACCAGGCCAGCAGGCAAGGCTGCTCTGGGGAGGCAAACCTGGCCTTGCTGACATGCTGCCACCCCAGCGTTGCTCCTGGGAGCCCCGCAGCACCTTTCCCAGCACCCCTGCCCCACTCTCCCCGCAAACCCATCTGTCCTGCTCCCAGCACCACAGCACATTTCAGCCCCCCCCAACAATAACAGAGGCAACACTGGCTGCTCACACCACAAGCTGCTCACTAGGCTTCAGTGAGTGTGTCCTCCGGGCAGCTAAAGCCCACTTGCATGCACCCACATCCCTGGCCAGTTGATGCAGTAGCCAAAGGCCACCTGGAGCATAAGGGAGGAGCTGAGGAGATGGAGGTGATTTCTCTAATGCTGCAGCTCCGGCCCCTCCTGACACCCCACTGCGGAGCTGTCCTGTGGGGTCATAGCAAGCCCCTACCAGCCCTTTGGGCATGTGCAAGAGGTGGCTTTGGGGCAGCAAAGTGCCTTTACCATCCACCTGCGATGAGGCACAGCCATATGGTCCCTCTCCAGCCTTGAACTGGGATCCTTGCCCAGGCAACCGGTCCTTGGCTCCCAAGCAGACCTGAGCTGCATCCCTTTGAGCCAGAGCCCACCCAGACACAGGCTGTGCATCCCTCCACCCCGTTCAGCAGCGGGGATAAAGCCCTCAAAAGCTTGGACCCACCAAGTCAGCGGCTCCCGTCCCCACTCAGCATCCCTCCATCTGCAGAGGGAGAGCAGGTGGCTCCCACCAGGCAAGTGCTCAGCCATGTAGGAAGGAAATAAATAGCCCGTTCCCCGTGGGAGGGAGGGAGTGTCACAACAAACCGATGCTACGTGCCCAAGCACAACATGTCGGCACGGCTCGCTGCTGGCCCCGGAGGAGATGCACGCTGCAGAGCCAGCGAGGCTGGGTGCATGGGGTGCAGAGAAACCAGGGAGGAGCTCACCCAAAACACACACGCCACAGAGCATCCCCCGTTCTTGGGCAATTCAGTCCCTGGGGAGGGCCCAGGTGAAGTTCCTAACCTTTCTCACTGGCAGATACATCCCGGAGGGGATGCAGTGTTCTTGCGGCCCTGATTACTACACCCACAACCCTGACTACCACAACGAGTCCTACGTCCTCTACATGTTCATCATCCACTTCATCGTCCCGGTCGTGGTCATTTTCTTCTCCTACGGGCGCCTCATTTGCAAAGTCCGAGAGGTAACGTTGGGAGGGAAAGAACGAGGACAGGGTGGGCAGCTCGGGCTGGAGAAGGGAGGTGGTCTGGGGGTGCAAAGCTGCGGGGTGTCCCTCACCACCCCTCCTTCCCACAGGCAGCTGCCCAGCAGCAGGAGTCAGCCACGACCCAGAAGGCCGAGAAGGAGGTGACGCGGATGGTGATCCTCATGGTGCTGGGGTTTATGCTGGCCTGGACGCCCTACGCTGTGGTGGCGTTCTGGATCTTCACCAACAAGGGAGCGGACTTCACTGCCACACTCATGGCAGTGCCTGCCTTCTTCTCCAAGAGCTCGTCCCTCTACAACCCCATCATCTACGTCCTCATGAACAAACAGGTGAGATGTCCCATGTCATGCAGGGTGAGCCTCTGTCCTTGGCTTACCAGCACTCCTGGGGTCACCACAGGCACCTTGCTCCTCCCCATAAGTGATTGCATCTCAGCCCGGGGGGAGCAGCAAGCTCGGGGGCTTTCGATGGCTCTCAGTATGGCAGCACATCCCTGCTGGCCCCCAGTGCCATCATTCTCCATTTCTCTCCCTCCTTCAGTTCCGCAACTGCATGATTACCACAATCTGCTGCGGCAAAAACCCCTTTGGGGATGAAGAAGTCTCCTCCACTGTATCCCAGAGCAAGACCGAGGTCTCCTCCGTCTCCTCCAGTCAAGTATCACCTGCATAGACCATGGACAGTTTGAACTGGGGTGACCTGCCGAGCCCGGGAACCGAGACAGACACCCACGCATCCACAGTCTCATGTCACGGAGTCACTCCCTTGTGCACCGACACCCTCCCCTGCACGAGCAGTTAGCTGCGCACGTGCTGCGGTAGCTTCCCCGCCACGCGCAGACCCCCGGCCCCGGGCGCGCTTGCTGTGGCACCCGCTGGTGCAAACACAGCACGCTAAGCTCTTCCACACTGACAGAACCCCTTGCAGGGGAGCCCAGGTCCCTTCCCCAGCTCCCAGGAGCTGGTCAGCTTTCGGGGACTGTCCCCACCTGTCCCATGCACCAGCAACCCCCCGGCTTTGTTCACATCGTGTTAAAACAGCAGCAGCCAATGGACAACCCCAAATTGCAATATTTTCCTCCCTGCCGCTCTGAACCACGCTCCCTGCTAGCATCCCCTTTCCCTGGCGCTCAAGGGAGTGTCGCAGAAGCATTTGGCCCTCATTTGCAGAAACTAAATATGCAGACAAAGCACCATCGCAAAAACCCCAGAAGCACAAACCCGTGGCTGGAGCGGTCCCGGCAGCCCCTTGCCAGCACCTGAGCCTGGGGCTCGCCAGAGCTGCGCGCCCCGCTGCCGGCACAGCCGATGGAAATCAATACCCATAGTCTTTATAAATCAACATAACAAATGGAGCTGGGAGCGGGCTTTGCTTCAAACCCAACTCCCTGTATCCCCAAGACAACACTGTAGATATATTTTTTTTTGTCTTGGAACCTGTAAATATTTGCTCACATACTTTGAAGTCTCTCTTTCTCAGCCCTTTCCTTTCTCCTCCTCCTCCCGACTCCAAGGCGCAGAAATCGTCTTTCACCTCCGCTCCTGCTGGCCAGACACGCATGGCCAACCTTGGAGGGCGGGACCAGTACCCGAGCGCTTTCCTGTACATATTTTATAAATAAATAATATTGTGTCAGCACAAGGACTTCTACAGTCAAGAAGTAGGGATTAAAAAATAAGAAATAAACAGAAACAGCACAGAGAAAAATACAGATGCTCAGTCCTTGTCCTTTCTCTTGGGCTGCGTTGACAAGACGCCAACATCCAGCCGAGAAAACGCGATTCTGCTGTTGGAGGCGCAAGCCCAGAGTGGTCTTGAAAGAAATGGAAAGGGGACCCATGGGTTAGACCAGCCTAGACCACAGAGAGGAGAGCTGTGACCATCCCCAGCAAGGTGACAGCGTCGTTAGCTGGAGCACCAAAGGGGTTTAGAGGCAAAGAGAGGCACTGACGGGGGCACAGGGCGGTCAGTGCCGCTGCTGGTACCACAGCCCTCGCTGCCCAGCCTACCACCAGCCATTATTTTTTCAGCCTTTAATATAAGCATCCCCCACGTAGTCTTAAATAAAGCTTCAGCAGAGAGCTTTTTGCAGAGTTCAAGTTGCCCTCCCCGCGGGGCCCTTTGAGTCAGTGTCGTTAAGGAATCGGCAGAGTCAGGGAAAAATTGTTCTCTGTGTCAGTGAATTTGTTACCGAGCTGGCTGGAGAGCGATCCCAAGCGCGTTCGCTGCCGGGGCTCCTGCCCTCCGCCACCCTCCCCGTTCAGCACACGCATGCCCCCTCTCAAGGATTTTTCCTCATTTTTTGGTCCAAAGCAACCGAAAACGGTGCGAAGTCCGAGGCTCACCACTGCGATGGGGATGCAGGAATAGAAACCACCTTTTGCTCCAAACCACGAGTGCAGCCGTGCCCTAGGGAGCAGGAGGAGGACGCCCCAGCTCTCCGGGCACCCTCCTGCCTCCAGACTGCACCTGCATCCATCCAAATTCAGGGCTCCTGGCCAGGGCCCGATGCCCGGGTCACCACAGAAGCAGGTCTCGGCACCACTCCTGCACCGACAGCTGCACTGAATAATTCATGGCCCGCTTTCCCCTGGTCTCGGGAGCCTCCTTTCCTTCGCCTACAAGCAACAAGCCCATTTCCTTTTGTTCTTTGAAGCGAGGGAGAAGCAGAGGAGCGGAGGCACCGGGGCTTTTTTATAGCAAATGATTGAACACGCCGCGTGCGAAGGAGGCCTCCTCGGCATTGCTTATCTCACCCCCTAGACTTTTGAGTGCAATATATTATGGGAACGCAACCCTCCGTAACTGCACGCCCCGAACAGAGCACCGTGCCTGGCCGTGTATCCCCCCACACTTTCTTTTTCTTTTTTTAAACGCTGCAGTTATAGGTGAGGGCTGCTTGCCTTTTGCTGCCATGCAGTGACGCTGGAAGAATTCACAACGATGTAGCAGACCTTGCAGGGGGGATAACAGCAGCCCCAACCCCTAACAGGGACCTCCAGAGAGCCAGGGACCACCTCGGGGTGGGCTGAGGCTTTGCAGCTGAATTGCCCACGGGCACGAGAGGGATGGAGCAGAGCGCCCCGGCCCCGCGGCTCACTGGGCAGCAGCAGATGCTGGCAGCGATGCCGGCAGCGATGCCTTTTGGCCGCCCCCACCTGCACTCAGCAGCCAGACACCTCGCCAGATGCGTCACCGCAGCGGACGAGTGAGCTCTGTTTGCAAAGCTGGTGGAGGTCACGAGCACCCTGCCCACCCCTGCAGCCCCAGGGATGCTTTGTAGAGGGAATTATCTCCAGCTTTACATCCTTGGTGCAGCCACCCAGCTGCAGAAAGTCTTCTTGAGGTGGATATTGCCCAGACAGGCTATGCACATGCGGGATCCTGAGTGCATCCGGGCAGCGATGCTCTGAGGTGCAGGCAGCTTGAAATCAGCCAGCTTGAAGTCATCCATGATGCAAAGGAGGAGCCGCTTTATTTGGGGTCAAGGCTGTAGATAGGAATAAAAAGATAAACCCATCCCAAGGGAGCAACCCCTCTGCTTCTGCCTCCAGCCCCGCTCTATCCGAGGTGCCCC